>JAYGXS010002221.1:0-10992 GCA_036362985.1 Ligula intestinalis | reverse complement strand
GAACTGGGCTTTGTAGTTGGGGACTGGGCTTATCAGCCGGCGGATTTTGCTATGTAACATTCCGTCCCAAGCTGATTTGGGCTTAATACGTGGCTGGGCCTCTTAACCATGGGCTTAATAACCGGCGACTACTGTACTCGGATCCTACCTGGGTGGAAGTGTCGTAAAGGCCATATTAAGAAGAAACCATTGCAGCCAGTTTCTCAATCTGCCAGTCAACCACTCCGCACAACGCAACAGACACTCAGCCGACCACGCAGTTCTAGTTTCCCGCCAGTTGACAGCCTTCCATGCCGTGGCTTTTAGTGCACCGTTATATCGTCAAGCGCATCAGGTCGTTTAGAGTGAGGAAAGGAATTCGCCGAGTCCTCGACCTCACTCTCTTCCCCCACTGCCGCTGCCAGCAAAAAGCCACTGTTCTAACCGGTCTGATGTGGGATGGGTGCAATGGCTGAGACAGCCGGCGAACTCATTTGCGCGCGTGCGCGCCAGAGCCCCACCTGATCCCTTGACACACACACACACACAACCGACAGTTCCCCCGTCGATTTTGACGATGGGCACCACGCGCTCCAACAGGCCGCAGCAAACGCTGAAGCAAGCCGCAGCAGACACTGAGGTGACCTGGGCAAGCAACAAGAAAGCTACAGCAAGCAGAAGGAACGCAGCAAACTACCGCGAGAGAAAGAGTTTGAGCCGACTCGCGGAGAATCTGCCCACTCGCTCGCCACTCCCACCTCCGTTTCTGGTGTGAAGACAAAGTCAGTAAGGCCGGAGATAAGGGAGGGTGTAGATGGCTGGCGCGATAGTCACTCAACACGCGCACACTTGACTCAGCCGACTCGCTAGGTAGACTCCTGCCTGCGCGGGAGCGCCATAAAGGCTTCATTAAGGAGGAGCAAGTGCAGCCAGGCTCTCAGTCCTAATTCTCCTCCTATACGCACACACAAACACACGCGTACAGGAAGAGCAGCAACGTAGGGGACCCGAACACACACACACACTAGCATTTACACAACCAGGGATTAAAATGAGCCACCGCCATCTGACTCCCAGTCTACTGACCAGCTACTAAACACGCAACACACACACGTACACAATGAACTGATAATGTGATCTGTTAAAGTGTCAACCGGCAGCCTTCCAAACCACGGTTAACAGTGGTAGTTTCAGACTCCTACCACGCAAGCGGAAGTAGCTGAGGGGCAGCCTTATAAACTTAGTTTTGCTGAGCTTGCATATTCACTTCCATACTTACAGGCGTGCCTAGAGTCAGATGTGATATTGTATCTAGGCTTTCTAGCGGAGAGTTACGCGCAGCACACAATCTCATTTGTGCACTTATTGCTTAGCAGATTTTCTTTTTCTTTCTCCGGGATTTTGTGCTTGACTGACTTCTTGTAATCTATAGGTATCTGCAAAACTGCCAAGTTACAATTGCTTCTATTGGGTGGGTAATGGGCTCTGTTATCAAATTTGCGAAAATCACCACTTGAAAGGTCAAACGATAAATTGACAAGAATGCGTTTGCTAACGATAAATTCTCTTCAGTACTGGGCATTTATATGATAATTAACTAAAAACAAACTCTGCAGTTTGGAGGAAAAACGTAGTGCGGTTGTCGGTGCGGGTGGGTGTGGGGATAACTGAGGTTAACATGCCAATGTCTTGGAGGGAGGGGGATCGGTAGCCGGTATCCAGCTGCTCCCATGGGGCAGAATATATTGGTTGCACGAGTCGGCGTTGTTCAAAAGAATTTTTAGGGCATTTTCCAGCCCGGTTATTGAAGGAGCCGAATAAAAAGCATTAATCGTTCCATTCTAGTCAACATGGTCGACTCAGACTATCGCTTAGATGCTAGAGTGAATTTCCGAGTGCTCTCCAACTATTCAAAATGCCTTGGACAACATCTGTTGCCTATAGCGGACGCGGCTGCCATCAGGCTACGCAGCTACGCAGCTTGTGCGCTCACAGTTACCATGGGCGGGAGTCGGCTGGCTTGGCTGCTCCCAGAAACTGACCTGTTGACTTTGTGGCGGATGGCCACATTGTCTGTCCCCCCATTCGTTTTTCAATGTCCGCGGCCCCCAACGTCATCCGTCTTTACACGCGGCTGTTTCGTCTTGCTGACCTTACATCGTTTGGTCACACTGTCGACCCCTAACGTTGTTCCTTGTTTGAAGGAGAGTTGTAACCGACGGCTAACATTGCATTGACCGGCCTTTCTTCTCAAAGGTCAGCTGCCTCAAGGGCATCCAATACCTCATTCAGCTCTTTCAGACGTGCTGATCTGCAGAGACTTTCATTCAGACATTAACGTGCGTCAAGGTTGTCGCGGCTGTCCAAACGCCACCTGAACATGCCCTTCTCCCACCCTCGGCCGACAGAGCCTATGCCACCAGACACGACACCAGCACGATCACGGGCTGCGATCACCTTCATGCGGAGCCTTCTGTCCTGCCGGTCGCCGTGCACAACAAACTCCTCAGCCAGCAGTTCTGGTGGACCTGTTCACAACCGGGCCATCCGAACCAGCATCGTTGCAACGCTCCCGAGCCTAGCCGTAACGTTTGGACGTCTATCCGAGGTCTCCACAAGGCAGCTGTCGCCTCGTCTCTCTCGGATCTACCCGTTGATGGATCCGCCATCAGGGTAGGCTACCAGCGCCGTTGTGGACGCAAAATCCAGCTACCATCCCTCGGTCCTTCTGGGTGGCTATCAAACTCCGATTGCCACCTCGGAACGTCATCTCCGACGGGTGACTCGCTGTACCTTGGCGCAGCTGCGTAGTGGTGTCTGCATGCTCCTTCGCCAGTACCAACACCGGCTGGACCCGTCTATACCCGAATGCTGTCCCGACTGCGGCGTCTCGTCGCATGACTGCCGCCATCTGTTCGCCAGCAGTTCCCGGCCAGGCACCCAACCCACCACCGAGGACCTTTGGCTCAAGCCGGCCGAGGTCGCGGCTTTTCTCCGTCTCCCAACTACTCCCAGTTTGGATTGCGGCGGGGATTCCTGATCCAACTATGGGCTGATAACCAACCAACACTCCTCAGGTAATGTCGCACACTAACTGGAGAACTCTTGAACCTGCTCCACAATCCTACTTAAGCAGCTGCCATCACTGTATCATGTTCTCTCAGAGCTGGCTTCGCCAGCGGCCACTGCCGCTTAGAACAGTAATTAGCAGTTCTGTACACAATAAACTACTCCTACTTCTGCCCTTTAACTTCCTACGTGGGATGCCGCCTGATGCTTATAGTACACCTAGTGTTTCGGCAGCTACAACCTCAATTCCCCAACCCCCACGGTCCCTGAAAACGGCACTGCGTTTTTCTTCCTACCCGCATAGTTAATTACTGATATAAATGTACAGACCTGAAGAAAATGTATTAAAAGCCAATTTACCTTTGACTTATTTATCATTGCGTACACATGCGTGCATACGTACGCGCGCCACAAAGCATGAGACGTAAAAAAGAAGAATCTAAATTGCCCTCTTGGTAACTCCTTTGTAGAAGATAAAGATGTCTAGGGTTGTTGCGAGGATAAGGAGAGGCGCCATCTCGCAGAAAATAGCATTAACGCAGCCTTTGTGTGACCATTTTAACTTGTCATCGCTGCATTAAGTGCCCCGCTGCCCGATTAAAGCGCTTCTCTCACTGAAGACCACACTCTCCCCGTACTGGTTATCGCAAACCATTATCTACAAGAATTTTGCATAAACAAATCCCTCTTTTTTGCGTGGACAGAAACAGGTTGTTTAGGATTTTTCGTGCACGCTGCTAGAATATATGCTTAGGCGTGTCAGTTGTCTGGTGGTAGTCCTCACAAAGACTGTTGCTGCCTTCATAAGTTAGTGTAGATATTTTGCAGGCATTTAGGGCTATGACAAGAAAGCATTATGAAAGCATTGCTTGTACAAAAATTTTTTCCCCTCTATTGGCTGATGCTGGATCATATTTTAATAGAAAAAAAAGACATACAGTGGCCCCTCCTGAAATAATATGAAACGTTTTACCGTTTAGAAAGTTAACTTCAAAAATGCCCGTTCCAATTGACTTTATACACTCGTTTCACACATCAGTCATGCGCTTGGTTGTAGAATTTCTAAAAGCTGGCTTCATGTTCAATTGCGTACACAGGTAGGGTACCGGAAAATGTTCTTGTATATATACATCTGTGCAGTAGGAACTCAGCAACAAAAACAAGAGGGACTCACAAGCTATTTCTGGACTGTTAGTCGTCATCAGCTGGTCATATGCAGCCCAAGAGTGTGCTCTACCAGAGGTTCAAACCCGCGACCTTGTTAATTAGATGTCCAACATTCTGACTACTGCAACACACGCTCATTTGATCATGAATATTGACGGTGGCCGATAGGCGCACACTTCTCGGTCCCAGGACACAGTCATCTCGTGTTGTGCCTTTCGGGCCTACACCTGAGCCATTATATGCAGCATTACTTGGAATTGGGTATGACCAGCTGAAGGCGGATAATAAGCCAGACATCCCAGTGTACCTGGCCCTTTTCGGTCATGATCTTCTGCCTATATCTGCGTTGGACTTTTTTACTAGCGGGTTCGAAACTCGAGGGGAGCAACACTTTAGTTGGGTATGACTGGCTGACGATTGTTGATGATATGATGATAACGTTACATGTACGATTCCCTCGTTCTGACATATACATTCATTCATTCAGCACCTGCGTTGTTTGTGCAGACAGGCTCCTTCTCCTTAATTTCGTACAAACGACCTCCAAGATCCTGTTTAATTAGCAATAAAAAATCACTCCATCGGTACTTTCTGCAAACGGTTGCAGTTTATTTGAAGAATGGATGTTGATCGTTGAACAAAAACTGTCCTGATTGTAGACACCCATTTGGTACTTGTTTGCTTCGAGAGGCCAATGTATTGGCGTGCGTGTGTAACTGAATCTACTGCCAAGAGTACCAACTGACAATTCTCATGCGAGTAGAGTGAAACGGCTGACGAAATGAGAGTCAAACTCTTCTCAGCCAACATGAGACTACCGTTATCCTTATAGAAAATCTGCTCCAATCAGAGCAAGTGAGGCCGTGTGTGGCACGCGTAGACGATCCGTGCAGCACTGGCAGTCACAGCGCCTCATCTTTTCCGTAGCACGGCTGCAATAATTTCCTTCCTAGCATGGAATTAGTGATCCTTGCACTCCTATGCGATCGCGAGTATCCTTATAGAAAGCCTGGTCCAGCTTGTTAAGTCTAGGCCGTGTTTTGCATGCTCAGACGGGTTACTTAGTCTTGTCGGGCACAGTGGTCCAACTAATTCGTCACGGCAATGGAGCGAGTGCAGTGAATGTTGTGTAGTCTTCTTCCTAACACTGTCAATTAAATTACGAGCAGGTCAATGTCCACGCGTCCATTCCAGTCTGGCGCACGACGTGGACATCTTGGAAAACGAACATCGAAATGCTAAAAAACCTCAAGATGGCAGAAAATAAAGTTAGCCGAGGTCCTTAAATATCCCGAGCTCCAGGATTCTGTTCTGCGGGAGTGGTTTTACTGAGAGTTTGATGGTTGGGCCATGTCAAAAGAAAGAAAAAATAAGTAGAGCGTATAAAAGCATACAATGACGGAAAATACCTATGTTTACATAACCAACAAGAAATACCAAAAATTACTTGTAAAAAGATGGGCAACTAAATATGCATTTAGAAATTAAAGTAACCCCATGCAGGATAGGCTTTTCCAATTTTTTTAAAAATGCACAATAGTTTCTTATGCATTTTGAAAGGTATTGCAGTATGATAAACCGAAAGACACCACTTTAACTTAAAAAAAACTAAATTTAATTAAAATGTCAGTCGTTTAAAAATGTAAGTCTAAGTCAGCTAATAAAGTAAACAATGAACTACACCTAAGGTAAAACTAATAAAACTGAAAGTAACCACAGAAAACTAAATATTTTCGATTTTTGGGGTGCAGTGGTAAGCATAACTGTGCCTATTAACTTGCATATCTAATATAAGTTTATATATTTAAAGACCTCAGACGATTAAATAGTAAACCATCTTAATTAAGTTGGAGCAGATCATGTCACGTTTATTTTACACAGGTCATCAGACCATCAGACAGTAAAAGATTGATAAGAGTGTTTCTCTTCTTACAATCGCCAAGCATTATTGCTACGGTTGAGAGCTTCGTTTAGAATTAAAACTTCACTGGAATGCGTATCGTGGTGATAAAGCAACGTTGGAAACCTGATTTAACAGGTTCTCTGCAAAAAGCTTAGGTTTTCATGATGTTTACTGTGTCCATGCATCCGTTTAGTGATCAGACCTTTGAGGATTGTTGACGATCGGGCAATTCCCACAAAAATTAATCTTGGGTTCTCACGCCCGAAAACTTACTTACGAGATTGCTTTTAGTTTAAAAGGTATTGGGGTCAGTTAAGATCAGTAGATGTAATCGTTCTTGGGCGTTTTTTGGACTGTTGTTGTTAGTCCGATTTACGTAATTTATTCGTTAGGGCCTCGTACCACCCATTCGAAGAGGCAAAGAATAGGCTTACATTTTTCATAGTTCCCATTTGCTTAATTCGGGGCTTGAAACAAGCAAACTATTTCATGTCCGCTTAAGGATTCTCCGCAAACAGGTACTGTACAAATGTCCTCACAAGTTCATTTTAAGGAGCTGCAGGTACGGAAAATAAAATACTCAGAGGCATTTTATTGCTTTTGTGTTGATATCAGTGAACCTAGTAAACTTTTAACGACAACTGGATAATAACTACTTGCATATGGCGCACTAAAGCTCTCTTGACGCATGCGTCTCCACGCCTTTGTGGACTGACCCTGCATTAATTGGATTGACCTACTTGACGCGTGTTTAAAGTTTGATTTCGCCAGTTCAACCCCCTTCAACCCTGTCCGCAATTAGTGCGTCGTTTCGGAGGTCGTGGTTTGCAAACGTTTATTGCCACTGCGCCGCCGCAGGTAACACACGCATTTACTTCGCTCGACGGATAAGTTAAGCCTCTGCCGATTTTCCGTCACAGCTTGATTCCTCTGGGTCGCATTGGTTATTCCCAGTCGCGGAAGGTCTTTTTGCAATCCTACCTCTTCCCCAGACGGCATTTTGATTAAGGCTTGATTCACCCAGCGGGATTGGCCGGTGCAATTTAGATATTGCTAAAATCTGGATGAGTATGACTCAGAGCCTCCGTAGTTGTCTAGGAAGACGTGTCGTATGAGAACTTCATCGAGGAAATCACTCAGAATGTTTTGTGATCTTCTACGGAGGGAGGAGTAGTGTGTTCATCAATTAGTTCACGAGGCATGCTCCCCACAGCCAACAGGACGGTAACAAGTCAGTATAGGGCTCACAACGGAAACCAAACCCCCAGAATTATACAATACGGGGCCAGCGGTAATAGGAGTCATAAGGGTCGGGCAATATACGGACGCGCATGAGTATAAATAAAAGAAATATAACATACAAAAACAGAAAATATAGTAGATAAACAACGCTTGCAGCAGAAAAGCCCGCGATAATTGAAAAAATAAATTAAGCTAAAAAATAGGTAATGAAATAAATGCGCATTAATGAATAAAATGAATTACTATCACCACCGGTCACGTTTCATGGAATTGTGGGTTGTACTTTATGTGTGGTGAGCCCTATAGTAGACTGTTAGCGACAGGATAAGTGACTAGTGGCTTACCCATAGAGCGTTCCGTGAGGACGACTTGAATGACCGCCTAAACAGGACTGGGAATGCGAACACCCCGCAATGTCTTTTGGGAAGGGAAAATTTTCCTGTGTCCTTCCTTAAAATTGAACTGTAATCTTCATCTTAGGTCTAGTTATACCCCAAACTTAAACCCGATGGTTAAGCCAAACTTTAACTCCGAGCATAATCGTGAGTTTAACCGTACGTCTGACCTAAGCCGCCTAACACTGAACTTGAGCCATACCCTCACCTTTGCTCTCAGACCCTATATCCCTGGCATTGAGTCCAAAGCCACCGGTTACCATGTCCAGTTTTGACGGCTCTGTAGTTGATTAATCCTGGGTGTTGGCGTGCAAAGGATTGGTAGTGCGTGCCCTAATAAGCATAGACAACGTGATGGCTCAGATCGCGGGCATTACTCATGGATGCGCGAATCCAGGCCGTCTCGCGTATTTCCTCCCGTCTAGACAGCAAACAATGCATACGAAAATTGCGTTCTAGGGGGCATGCCAGAAAAAAAGGCAGTCGCTGACTTTTATACGTCGGCTACCTGCCATCCATATTCTGGCCTAACAGCGTTCATAGGAGACAATATTTACGCAACTATAAGCTGAAGGATGCTCAATCTGGTGAAATGCTGACCTTAATTCGGAAATAGGAGCCAAAAGCTTCAGTAAGGTAGGGGTTTTCTACTGATTAGTAGGCAGCGTTGTTTTATATGTTTTTTTTTCAGTTACGTCCAGATACCTAGCACGTTCTTAGGGGTGTCTAAGCTAAATATCGCTACTTAAGTAGTCTGACCTTTGCCCGATAGCAGACATACGTTTTCGGTTAATCATCCTCAGGCAAATACAATAGCGATGGGGTGGAGATAGAGAGAACAAAACAGTTTAAGCAACCACTCAATATCTCCCTTACTTAATATTGTTTGGTTACTTGAGCTTTTCTTAACGCTACGCTCCATTATATTATTGTACTAACCTGATGAAGAATAATCGAAAATGTGCATTCGTTTTACTTGACTTCCCGAGTGCTTACATATAGATTATCGCTGCCATTTTTAGGTTAAGCTTTTCACCACCTATAACTGCTAGTATATGTTTTTATGGGATGCATAAACAAAAGGTATTTTCAGGTACTGATTTCGTAGTAATTTATGCCTTCGTCCGATTCTATACTCTCAGAAGTGGTAGCTTGTAGTTTAAAACGGTATTTTCAATTACTGGCAACGCTTAGGACTTGCTTTTTAAGGTCCAGAATAACACGTCGTAGAGGTATTATTGATATGAAGCCATTTTTTCCTGTATGTACAGTATGAGCAGATATGGAGTTTTTAAAGTACAGCGTTTTTAATGCCCAATGCTATCCTTTATTTCTTGTTAGAATTTAAAGCCGTAAGTTACTACAAAATAAGTCGAAAAAGGTTTTTCATTGAGTGAGTTAACATTAGTTAGAAGCAGTAATACTTATTTCAATCTCATCTAAGTAATCTATTTTAGATGAGATGCTAATTACAAATCCCAATTAATGTTCCATAATTTACGCATTACTAATTATTGTCTTCTATACTCATTGCTAACAACCGGACTTGGGGTCATTGTTTTCTGCTGCCCAGCATGGCAATACTTAATTACCGCAATTTAATTAGCGTTCATGCTCAACCATTTTCATCTCTGATGCGGTCAATCGAATGGCCAAAAACTACTATCAGTAGCGAATTTCTCTATTCAAATAGATAAATGTCGGTACGGTCAATATAATCCACAGATGCTCTTTCTTATAAATGACTTTCTCTGAGGATGGGTGCTCATGCGATTTTGAAAGGTTGGCCGAGTAAACGTTTCGTGTATCGTTGGCTCTTTTTTAGGAAACGTGGGTGTTTCCTGCATTCTATAATCTACCTGACTCATGTCATACATCGGTAAAGTAGCAGCAGTAATAAGTTAGAATGTATACCGGACATGGTTTCAGAATATACACGTCCCTACGTTCTCTTTTAATTATTCTCTGTTCAGTGGTTCTGGGTGTCCACTCTACTATGTCCCAAATGGCACGCCATTTCTGTTATAACAGTATTTTTATTGAATAAAACAGTTTCAGGAGTCGATGGAGTCACATGTCTCGCTTTCCTCTTCTAAATCCTTCTTCGAAATAAAGTTTCAGTAAAGTGTGAAAATGATCGTAGCATAAAAGAAAGCTGTTGCATTTTCGGTGTTTTTATGTCTGATTGGTTGCTGTATCTTTTGCTTCTAAGGCGTCGTCAAGTGTCTTACAATACTCTTTCGTAGCTTTTCACGGCAAAAACTGTGGAATACTTACGCATACATGATTGTACCGGGGTCCTTTTCGGGAAAGTTCAACTGCATTTTGAAGCAAAGCCTCCGCTGTGCTGTACTATTCCAAGGTGTGTTATTTCTTCTTCTGTGGGTTGAGTCGTTTCTGAGGCCTAACCCTGTCGTTTAAGCATCCTCCAGGTAGACCCTGGATCCTCTACTATTTCGACTAGATGTATCTGTGTGTGTATGTGGGTTTAAGTGTGAAAGTCGCGCACGCGGGGGGGGGGATTTGGGAGGCGACATAAGGAGAATACACTGCTAATAATGTCGCTGATTCGTTAATTTGAGGACATGTGTTATTGCTGGTTCTTCAGCCAATCACAGACTGCCCCTATCTGCCTATTGCGTTTTATGCATAGTTTGGCCTGGCGGGTACTAGCTGAGGCGGGAGTTGGGCGCAGGCCTCTTTGGTGATTCTTCCCATTCAGCGCTTTTAGCGGACTTTCTTGCCGTTTTTTTTACAATCTAAGCTGAACGATTCAGTACAGTTGGTGTTGGCTGGCCTAGCCGGAAAACAGGCCGCTATTACATTGAAGCGGAGTGGTACTCACGATTCATCACGGAGTGCTTAGGCTAGCAATCCCATAGTCGAATTTTGTTTGACAAACTGGTGCGGGTCAAACCTTACAGAGTATCAATAATTAGGCTGCCGGCTAACATTTAGGTAGATGAAACTTGCTAGGGCAACTAAGTCTTGTTGTAGGAATACCTTTGTTGAAACAGAGTAGTCCTTATCCGCTTCTCTTCTCTCCATCGTCGATTGACATAAGTTATTAGGTCGGGGATTCTATCTGTAGTTCGCTCGGCCAGCGGGGTATTCTTTTTCAGTTGGCCTCGGTGGTGGAAGTCGAACCCATGCGGCAGGGAAGGCTTTTGCGCAGCCAGCGCTTTGCCACTAAGCTAATATACTCGCTGTGCGCCTTTAATTTAATCACACGCGGAT
>JAYGXS010002220.1:0-10994 GCA_036362985.1 Ligula intestinalis | reverse complement strand
TAGTAGTAGTAGTAGTAGTAGTAGTAGTAGTAGTAGTAGTAGTAGTAGTAGTAGTGGTTTTTCCAAGTATTGTTTACACAAATAGCTGGAAAGCTTCTCAACTGCGTTCCAGCAAATAGCAATCGATAACTCAACCGTCGTTCCAAACCACCCAAATACCGAGTAAAAAAGAAGGCTAGTCGAGCACCGGAACAATAGTTTTATTATTCGTAGCTTTCGAACTCATCGAAGTGTTCATTGTCACTGACAGCAGCAGCAGTAGCAGCAGCAGTAAGGGTTTTATCTAATAGATTAAGCCACTGCAGTAAACCTACTGATCGCACCCTTCAGCCGTACCGATATGGGGCGTGAACTGTGTGCTCCCAGCAACTGACAGCTATTGCAAAAGTGAAAGTTGGAAGGGAGAGTGAATTGGGTAGAAGAAGAGGCGGTATGGGGGGACGGTTGGTTTGGAGCG
This sequence comes from Ligula intestinalis, assembly GCA_036362985.1. Lineage (NCBI taxonomy): Eukaryota > Metazoa > Platyhelminthes > Cestoda > Diphyllobothriidea > Diphyllobothriidae > Ligula > Ligula intestinalis. The sequence goes on along the minus strand of JAYGXS010002220.1, from coordinate 10,537 downwards.
CAATTGAATGGTAGATTATAATCACCGACCCGCCCCTGAAACCACCCCACACGCCGTAGCATCCCTAGTACTAAGTGAGATCAAGCGGACAAAATCCGGTATAAATCCGGCATATATATCCGGATTTTTCCAATAGGATTCCATGATACAATCCACTTGGATTTGCTACTAGGCGCCTCTAGGTTGTCATTTTTCTCTCTTCTCCTTCGCTCACGAACCTAACATGAGTCACCCTCTCACAAGTCAATGGTTCGTCTGTCTTGTCGCGCCTACCGGTCTAGTGTGACTATTAACATTTCTCACCGGTTTTACTTTTTTCTGACGACGGTAAGGGTCATTAGTGAATTCAAGAGCGATGTTTAAATGATGGTTGTCCCAGCAGACGAAGGACGGACAGCCGTAATCATGGGCTAGTCCAGCCGTTCGGAGTCTACTTGATCCACGTCCCCCCTAGTAGAAAATTCAAGCGGATTCCAGGATGGAATCCTAGTGGAAAAATCTGGACACCTATGCCGGATTTCGTCCACTTTGCTGCTATGGATTCGGAGTGGTAGAGACAGAAACTGGTCTTCTGATAAAAGAAAGCGATCACTAGGGTAAACCTCGCGAATGGTCCTGCAGACGGGGCAACGGGGGTCTATCGGGGGCACCTGAAGGCCGAAAGGACTGAGGTGCGAATAGCGCACGAGGGGGGGGGGGAAGCTAGTGGCATTGAGCTACGAAATAACTGTTTGTGGGGTGGGGAGGAGGAGGATGGGTGGATGGATGGATGGAACATCCAGCATAGACATGCACCCCACTGGAGTTCCGTGGAGTTTTGGTATGCAGAGAGCTACCTCGTTCCCGCCACTGGTTGCAAAACAAAAACTTGCACACTGTTCTTCCCCCTCCCCCCCAGAAGGGCTTGGGGTGACAACACAGCAAGTACACTGACAAGTTAGGCTGTTTTTTCAAGCATCAGCGGTGGGCCATCTCCGCTGGCAGACGTTCGGCTGTACGTCGCTGCCTCTCGTCAGCGCACATGGTAGGTACCTCCTCGTACTCGAGGATGACTATGCCCATCCCAGTTGGTGGCATTTGGTCTGGGTGTCAGGTGCCTACCTTGGCATTTTAAGTGCGCTAGCGTCTGTCCGACGAAAATGGTCGTTGTCTGAAAACGACGGTGACACTAGAAAATGGTCTACGCTAGGATAGCGGGGGAAATTATTATATGAAGAGTTCTAGGTGATCTGCTGGGTAAGAGACGGATTATAGGGCTTCTCCGAATGCACATAGAAATGGAACCATCCGTAAAATAGAGGTTTTTGGTTACCTTCCAGGTAAATCATCGTAAGAAGGAAGTTTAGGGCTACGGTATAGGTTTTAGTTTTGGAGTGGTGTTAGAGGTGAGGCTCGGGAATATTTACCTGTCCTCGAAGTGAGGGCAAGGCTACCTGTACTAGTCAAGATGAAGAAGAAAAGAAGAAGAAGAAGAACGGTCTATTCTGCTGAGCGTCTTAACTCCTACAGGCGTCTAGCGTCAGAGATAAAAGTGGCGACGAAAAACAAGCAACAGTTATAGGGGGCAGTGGCCAATCAAACGCAAGTGACGCTAGTTCGGAGGTCACTGCGCAGGGCTCTGTGTGTCGGCCCCAGATCGATAAATCGATTGACTGAGTTTGCATCCGAGGCTCAAGCTCCAATTTATTGTTGATCTGGCGCCGGCGTCCAGGGTCCTGCCAAATCACCTCCAGATTGGTCCCTCCTCCTAAATTGGTTGCCGATTTTACCTCTGATGATGAACTCTGGTAAGCTTTCGAAAGCTCAGACTAATAAAGTCATAATTATGGCGAGCGAGGAGCCTTCTTCTTCTCTAGTTATACACGAACATAGAATACGAACATTTGGCTCAATTCGGGACTACTAGTGTCAAATGAAGTGGGGTAGGGGGGGGGGGTGTTCGTAGTCCCCCGTCCTGTTAGGTGGGATGGGGCATATTGATTATTCCGGCCTCTTCGGAAAGCATCTGGCCGGACCAATTCTGGGCAGGAGTGTCGTCCACATTCAGTCTACCACAAAAAGCGGCACCTCTGTGTATTTATGTTGTGTCGCTACATTCGACCGAGACAGGAAGTCCTCAGTCATTAAAATACTGGCCCTTTTTGTTGTGTCTATGGCGCTGTCATTACAGCGGCTGTGACGTCGTTCACAGCGGCACGTCCACCTTGAATTCGATGTAACGGTAAGGATGGCTTCTAAGTGTCATCATAGTTCCACATAACACCGTGAATCCGTTTTACGGGACCGTTGGTTAAGTGAAAGCTTCTCTTTTCCCTCGTAACCATATTTATTCCATTTAACCACCAATTTGATGGACAACCGGACGTTATAACTAGTTTCCGCTTACTTTTTTACTAGTATATTTTTATTGTGTCTGAATATCTGTAGGGTGTACCGAAAAATGTGCACACATTTTATATAATTGTAAACTTGGTGTTAATGATAATTTTCTTATTTCAAAAATGTAAAAATATTTACAAATTTTATCTGATTGTTTTTTCACTGCATTTTCACACTTCCAGTAGCATTTTGGAATAAATTTTCTTTCTTTGTAGTTTAGTCTGGCTATCATTATTTTGTCCAGAGTTTGTTGTTCCAGTGATCATGTCCGTCGTTAATGCTATCCGCCTATACAACTAGCTGTCACGGCTGCTGTCACGGCCGAGGCATGAGGCCCAAGGCAGAACAGGACAAGTGAGTTCCATTAACGGTCAGTGAACTTTCCTCAACGAGTATTTCTACCTCAGCTAAACGGATATAACTTTAGGTTCACGCTGTCTTACCCAAGTATGGCCACTAATATTTTCTAGTATAGGATTTTTCGACACGGTACTTATTGAAAAGTTAAATGAAATCCAAACCAGACCCCCTGCCCCGACAGGCCCAGTTGTCTCAAGTTTAAACTTTATGAAATGGTATTGTCTACTTAATTTACCTAACCAAGAGGAACGCTTAAGTTATTCGAAGTTGGAACTACCAATTTACCTTTAATTAGTGGCTGTCCTCTGTGGGTATTTGTAAAAACCCAAAAGGCTTTAATTTGTGGCTGTGGGATTTTTCAAGTCCAGGTTTTGCCCTGCGTATTTACTCTTCTGATGAAAGCCTGGCTTTCAGTAATTATGTGCATGAAGCAATGTGTCCCCCAAAACGGGCCGCATAACAGACCAACATGGAGGCCAGATCAAGGTACGGCAGGCGTTATTTGGCATGCGCTGCCATAAAAATCTCCAAGCATGAGGAGAGGGCGTGGTGGCACGCATATGGGGTTTTTTTGGCCGCGCCAGCCACCTGCGCCTGATCCCACCCGATCCGGGATTCGTGACTGCGTATTTTCGCGTGTATTGGCAGTTTGGGGTAGTTGTCTGTCTGCTTGTGGCCGCTGCATTAAGCTTGTCTAGCTCGTTTTGAGGAGGCTGGGAGACATAGACAGAGAGAGAGAGAGAGAGAGAGAGAGTGACAGACGCAACCACAACAACCTCTCCGTGTCCGTTGTTAACGCGCATTTCAAGCGAACTTTCAAGTTCGCGGGGGTGGGTGGGGGTGGCTGCTGGGAGAGGAGGGGGAGAGGAATAGGAGGTGCCGAAGTGGGCTGATTCACTCGAACGGCCGCGGTGACTCCTCTCTCTCTGGCTGCGGCAGTACATTTCGCCCCGACTACCCCCACAAAGTCTCGAGCCGGGTAGATGTAACGGTGTCGCGACACTACACTAGGTGAATGCCAATGGAAGTGAACACTAGGTGAATGGGGGGGGGGCAGAGGGGAACAAGAAGGTGAGGACAAGGTAATTGCTCTGTGCTGCGAACGCTTAAAGCCGAGGGAAGGAGGGTGGTGGTTGAGTCGGCCACCAAAGTGAGTCACCGCCCGCTTAATCACACAACGTCCTCGTAGCAGTTTTTTTCCTTTTGGGGTGGAAAAGCTGTGACTGGCATGCGCTGATGGTGGCTTTTGCCAACTATGTGTACTCTTGACACACATCTGCTAATTTCTCATGGGCCCCATTTAGACGACAGAGTATTGATTTGAAGTCACCATTGTCCCTGTCACTCATTCATGATTTTTTTTGCTGATTTAATGCGGGAAACCAAAGCTTAGCCAAGTGAAGCTAAATTGTATCCGCCTTTTATTTCATCTAAGTAACGGCCTACGGACTACGTGTCGCATTTAAGTAAGGTGAGGCCCTCCAGATAACTGCTCAAGGTAAAAGTTAAGCTGGTCACACATCTTAAATATCCCTATTTTTATTAGTTTAGTTTGTAGTTTATTAGTATAACTTTAGTTTTTAGTTTAGTTAGATACCGTCAAACGTAGATACACATACTACTTACTACCAAACTAACTCAATTAACCTTAAAAAACCTAATAAAACTAAAAACAATGCTACGCTCAAATTAAAATAAGAAACTCAATAATAAACAAAAGACTAAACGAAACTAATAACACTTGTCCCATAAAACCGAATTCTGGGGCTAGAGATATCTAAGGCGGGCAACTGACCTAACTTTCACCACTGCCCAATTCAGATTTCATTCGCCTTTTGTAGTGGTATTTTTAATATATTCACTGAAAAGTGTGCATATACTCTCTTTCTCTCTCTCTCTCTCGCTCGCTCTCTCTCTCTCTTTCATTCTTTGTGGTCGGTTCTGTGGGATACCAAGACTCCATGGCGTTATCGGTCCAAATATGCGTTGTTTTGCAATTATGCGTGAACGAAAAGTTTGCGTTATGCATTGATTGACAATGTTGTATCCTCTCCGTGTTTTGTTCCTGTCCTCTAAGCCCTATATGCGTAGTATCATTCATACGTAGATGGACGATCGTGTTGCATTTATCGGAAAAGGTTTCTTTCACAAGCTGTGCCATGTAAACACACTTTGGCAGATAAAATTAATGCGATAATCGCAAATACTGTCTCCGAGACAGGGATGGTTAGTCGCAATGCTGATTGCTATCTGTCCCGAAAAGCTAACGAGCATCTCTTGTAGACGCAGGGACTCAGCGAATCTGTGACTACTTATCGACTTAGTTTGATGTTCATCCTGTCACATTAGAGCAGGAGAATAGTGGTCATCCTAGCGAATTTATGTATCTATCTGGTTTTATGTGAAAGTAAATGAAAAAACTTTCGACTAATTACATTCGCGCAGATCACATTGCACATGTTTCCACCTTCCTTGATCCCCTTCTCCCCTTAGGACTTATGGGTGAGATACGAATGCATACACTGCTCCTACCCAAATTTTTTCGCGCAAGACAACCCCTTATACGAGGAAGGTGGTAAAAGGGGATTTCCAGCTTAAGGCCTTAGCAACTTTACTGCAAAATAATTGGCCCTTCCGTATCCGGATTAGGTACTTGACCCTTTGTCGAAAATGGGTGTGTATAGTTTCCTTCTATGAGACCGCGCGGTTTTCTATTGGCTACTTATACTGTGCTGGATAGAATTGTAACTTAATTCAGTAAAGTAAACATAGCGTGTGACTATGCTTTCTGGCTTGTTACATACGTTATTGTCGGTTCCTTTAAAAGGTCTCACCCTTACAACCCCTTTTACGACTATTCAATTATTCGATATTTCCATGTACTACGACGGGAGAGAGAGAGAGGGTGTATGATCATATTTACACCGTACATGCAGGCCGGATTTTGAGATGATACCGACAAAAACCAGCCACGCGAGAGGTGACGGTCGTACCTACGCCCAAGGGAAAGGTCTGCGACTGGAGCCTAGATAATTCAATTTTTTACGCATGTACTTGAGTCCGTATTAAATCAAACTTTCCCCCTCACTCCGTCTTTCTAGTCTGTGTCAGAGTATGGCTGACCGATAATGATAAATAATCCAAAACAGCTGTCTTGATCCACCTTATTTACGTTTGATTGATAACTCAAAAAATTGAAGATATCGAACTCTGCTTCTCAATGGAAGAGATTTCACACTAGTTACTATGCTTGCTCCGACGTATTTTTTAACAGGCGCTATTATGCCGCAGCAACTGCTGCTGTCCGCATTCTGGCTTTTGTCCGGCAGGAAACCGTGCTTACTGCAATTGATGGTGATGGTGATTTGGACGAACTTCGAGCAGATCTGGGATAAAGTTAGGCCAATCCGTGGGGAGACAAGGTACGTAACGCTAGTCGGGGATGGCTAGCGTACGTCAAAACCGGTTTCACATCCAACAATTTGTGCACTGTCCCAGCTCCTGTCCACTTTCCTACTCTTTTACTCTGACGAAGAGGAACTTTCCACTCCAGATTTAGATTATTTTGTGCACTCACTCGGACCAAGCGTACGCCCGGCAAAATCCGGCAATGATTGGTCCACGCGATAATTTGACTATCGATTTCGGAACAGGGTAGTGCAGAGTCGGTGACTTGCGCTCTATTGCACTCTCTAGTTCCTCACCCACCTGTGCCCGGTGTCAAGATAGAGTCAAGGATATCGGAGGCACGATCGGGCGCAGGTGGCTGGCGCGGCCGAACCCGGCCCCCACACGTGCCACCACGCCCCCCTACCCCTAATGCTTGGCGATTGCTATGGCAGCGCATGTCGAATAACGCCTGCCGTACCTTGATCTGGCCTCCGTGTTGATCTGTTATGCGGCCCGTTTTGGGGGGCACATTGCTTCATGCACATAATTACTGAAAGCCAGGCTTTCATCAGAAGAGTAAATACACAGGGCAAAACCTGGACTTGAAAAATCCCACAGCCACAAATTAAAGCCTTTTGGGTTTTCACATATAACCACAGAGGACAGCCACCAATGAAAGGTAAACTGGTAGTTGCAAATCCAACTAACTAAAGATCCCCTCTTGGTTAGATATATTACGTAGACAAAACCATTTCATAAAATGTAAATTTGAGACAGCTGGGCCCTTCGGGGTAGGGGTTGAGGTTTGCTTTCTATTTACTTTTCAATAAGCTCAGTGTCGAAAAACCTAAACTAGAAAAATTTCATGCTCATAAATTGGTAGGGCAGCGTGAATACAAATTTAGCTGAGGTAGGAATACGTACTGATCGACGTCCACCGATTGTTAACGGAACCCTTTTCGTCCCCCTCTGCCTTCGTGTTCATTCTCGAGCCCTGACAGCAGCCGCATAGCGGCTAGTAATCTGGACAGCTAGCATTGCAACAATGCTATCTGAATTCATTCCGTCTGCCTACACCCAAAAAATTTACCCTGAGCATGAAGGGCCATGAGCAAAAAAGCCACAGGCTGGACTGGAAGAAGAGTTCGTTTAAGCTCTTCATTTTTTGCCTGTTCAATTGGCCGCACATCGCAAAGGCATTAATTGGCAAATTAATTTAAAAATCCTTCAGTGCACTGTTGCTTCTCTGACTCAAATAAGCACATCTCAGGAAATATCCAGGGTGATAAGAAGTAATAGAATGAAATTTGGATCTGCAAGACATCCGTAAAATTTTGCCCAACAAACTACTTAACATTATTGTTTACTTTCGAAAATTTAAATCGACAATCGGTTTTGGGGTGAATTCGTTTCTTAATCCATAAGTCATGGGAAACGGTATCAACCCTATGTGGTTTGCTTCCATTTAGAAGACCCAGTCCTCATTGATGACAAAATGACGCAACGGAATGTATGTTATCATTTCAAAATTTCACTCAATAACGGAAAGGAAAGGTAACATTGACTCTATAAAATGTCTTTAATTAGAAATGAGAAAGAGTAGAATATGCTCGGTGCATTTATCGGGAGTAATTAAATTATTTTGTTTGTAAAAACACTATGACCCCACCCTATATTCGGCAGTTTTATCCTGCGAATATTAATTTGCATTTCTCTCATCGACCGATATGAAAACGTCCAGAAAGGACGGTATTTGCGCCCTGCAGTTTCTGCAACGATCTACTGAAACATGTTTTTTTCCTAGAACTTTACTCTACGTTTTGAGTTTAATTTGCACAGCAGTGTATTGGTACCTTCATTCCTAGCATTCGTGTAACGTTGAAACTTATGTGGTTTTGCTGCTTAAACTCATATGTTTTTCCATTTTAGTGAATTTCCGGAAACTACAACGAGACACGAAAGCAGAAAACCCTGCAGTGACCTCACTCCGCACGAACGTTCAACCTATCACAGCTGCTAGCAAGGGCGCATGCACCAGTACCTGCTTACCGCACTTCGGTCTGGCCAATCACCTCGCTGAGGCTAACTCAAACACGACGGCACTGTAGCCGCTGTGATGGCTTTCGCGCTTAAGCACTTCGGACACCGGCCCCCCTCGTGGGTGGTCGAGCCTTCGTCTGACAGTCAATTTACTCCTTCCTATTCTCCACTAGCTCTGTATCAAATCCAATATTCCTCCCACCTGACGTTTCACTTATTATCTTCCCCTGCGGAACCAGACCTGAAGATTACAGCGGTTAGGGTCTTTCCTATTAACTTAAGTCATTGCGATATCCAACCCCTTATTTCGGAGAGTCTCGCGCCATTTTCCGGGAAGATTATTGTTATTTGTAAGGTTCCTGTTAGGCTTAAGGCTAGGTAGGGGGTAGCCTCAAGTTTAAGGTTAGGGGGAATGGCTGAAATTTCAATAAAAATTGATGTTATGGCTTGGGTTAGTACATGGACCTGGTGACCTCTCCTGGACTTTTGCACAAGGCGGTGCTTTAGTTTACTATCCTCTTGTTTCAACTTTGCTTCTTTCTATTAATAGTATGCTGGATTTGCATTTGTGGTTTGTCAAAGATAAAGATTTTTCGCATTATATTGTAAATGAGAGTTTTACCGTAGTTAAAACGAAGAATATTACCGTTTGCTTTAATCATATTGGCCATATACGGTTAAGGAGCAGCAGTTTAATATAGATGCTAGTTTTTTCTTGGGCTCTGGATTTGTGAACTTCGTGAAACCCACGCGCGCGACTCGGCACTCTGGTTGGGTTTAAACAGTAATCTAGTGGTTTTTTCAATTGAACTGCGTCGAAAAGCACTCGCATCTCTAATTTTCAAATCTACCCACTGCCATAGTCAGTTTCCAATGCAGTTGTCTGCTTGTGCGTAAAGTCCAGCTTATTGACTAACTGCCCATATACGGCCGCGGAGATGTGTCAACACTAACATGGAGCATGCCTAGTTTTGCAACCGGATTGGTCAGCTGCCACCCACGCGTGAGTGGAATTTCCGACTTCAGCTGATGACAAGACGTCAGCGCTTGCGGCTCATCAGCTAGAACTTTTACCTTAAGTTCAAGTTGTTTGCCTTCCAAGCCTGCAGTTTTGGTGTGAACAGCTGTCTATGGCGGCAGATGGATCGGAACTAATAATCTCGGGCCATTACATTTACATGGGAAGGGAGTAGAAGGTAAACATGCGGGAAATTGTCTCGGTCATTAAATGTAAATTAGTCATGGTAATAGGGGAGGGGGGTTTGGATTACGCTGGTTACGCGGCAGCGAAGGTTTGTTGAAGCCGTACCAGGGTGAGGGGAGAAAGGAGAGAGGAAGCATGAAAAAAAAACAGGCAGTTATGCGACCGTTGGCCATGCCAAGCGCACAATACCGGCTTCCTCAACCTGATAGTGGTTGCTACTGTTGTTGCTAGCAAACGCTGGAACAGGGACTTTGGATAGTTTTGTGAGACCTTATAAATCACCTTGATTACTTCTTTGGAATCCAAAAACGTTGGGGTCGTTCAGTTTAATTTATTATTTACTTCAGTACTTTACTTTTAGTTTTATTTCAGTTAGATACCGCCAAAGTTAGATAAATATACTTTAAAACTACTATATACTAACCTAATGTAAGTAAGCTGGGCTACACTTAACCAAACTAAAAATTAAACAACACTTAACAAAGCTAAAAATTACTCTAATAAACTAAATAATGAAGTGAAAACTAAAATATACTAATACCACCGGTCCTGTAAGACAGAATATGGGGAAAGAGGTGTCTAAGATGCCAGAAAAAAATTACTGTTACCGAATTTGCCGCTGGTTAGGAGTGGTTCAAGCAGGTGTTATCGCTCTGTGGGTAGAAGCATCATCTTGCAGCAGGTAAGAACTGGACGTAAGGGCGGCGGGATGGGGGTGGGGGCGGGCGAAGATGTAGCAATTCCCGCGAATAGACGAGCCTGCAGTGCTGTAAAGGCGCCAGCGGAGATAAGCCCACCAATGATATCAGTGTACGTGACGTGACCGCGAAACAACGGCGTGGATATTCAGCCTATGACACTTCCTGCACCCCGACACGTGCCGAAGGTAGCAACGGCCAAGCACTTCGCCGATTTATTTTTTGATGTTGCTATTCATTCGTTGGTGAACGTTCACCGATCGTTCACCGGACTCACTCGTTCTGCTTCGTCTAGCCCCCACTCTGACCTAATGACTGCGAAGTCCTCCCATCCCTTCCGACATATCAGCGTTCTGTATTGCTAATTCTAGCACGCTAACTCGCATGTAAAGAAACTGAAATACATAAATTTGAAGCAAAGTTTTCCCGGTGAGAACTTGAAAATAGTAATGCAAAATTTTAATGG
>JAYGXS010002219.1:0-10996 GCA_036362985.1 Ligula intestinalis | reverse complement strand
CTGCCCTTTTGTAAAGTTTTTGCACACAGCTGCGTTTGTGGCTCAGCAGATGGTTACTTTGGTAACCGAGTGTCTGACGTGTGTTGGTTGCCTTTTGGTTAAACCGTTGTCTTAAAGCTTCTGTCGGTGTTGTGGTGGACCGCTGGTGAACTCAGGGGAAGCGAAGCAATGGGTGTTAAAATACGGCAAAATAATGACCCCGGCACTTATCCAGGATTGTCAATTGCGGATGCAGAAATATCGTGGCGTCCTGAACAACATTATTCCGTAGTGCTCAGAGATGTAAGGTGAGAATGGCTTTTTTCTGCTGGAGCAAGTGATCGTCAATCGAGCCAGAGAACTATGATCCGACGAAACAAGGAGTTGGCAGTTAAATTCCAAAAACTATTGCCCATTGTGCAGGATCGCGAGTAGACATTTGTATACAATTTATCTTCCAAAAAACTAACACGCGTGCAGTTACAATTGTTCAAGCGCGCAGCAAGCGTCAACACCCTGGATGCGGATCCAGTTGATCTTTTGGCTACCGTTGAGTCAGTCCTCAAAACCTCCCAGGAGCCGGACGATACGAAGCACCTCATCCGACAACAGGTTGCGTCCTTACTATTGACACATAAATCACGGGCGTCAATCCCGAGGGCGAAGTAGGACGCCAACAAAGCACTGAATGCCGACAGGAGCATCGTAGTAGTGCAAGCGGACAAAGGGCGCTCTACAGTGGTACTTGATAAGTCTGAATACCTCCAAAAGGCTAACGTTCTGCTCGATGACCAAAATGCCTACGCCCAGTGCGACGTAGATCCTATGAAGAAGATGGCGACGCAAATCAACACAGCACTCGTGGGACCAGAGAATATCGGTGTCATCTCAAAAATCTAACGACTTAATATCCAACCAAGTGATTCAGCCATGGCAAGATTATATGGACTGTCAATAGTGCACAATCCCGGTGCTCCACTTCGGCCCACTGTTTCTTTATGGGGAACACCAACGTTCAATCTGTCGAAATGGATGTTTCGGCGTCTAAACTGTATCACATCAGTCTCAGATGTATCAGAGACAAATTCATGGTATCGTTTGATGTTACCTCACTCTCAGACTCTTGCGTTTGAAACTGTGAGTGATCTACTTGAGAGCCAATATGAGGATGGAACTAATAAACCTACACTTGCGCATCTCATCCAGCTGCTCAAGTGCGGCCTTAGCACGTATTTTACCTTTGAGGGCATAGTGTATGAATAAAATCAAAGGGACTCCGATGGGTTCGCCACTATCTGATTTACTTGCTGAGGTGTTTCTTCAAAAGTTAGAGACACTGGTGTTTATGAATCATAGACCAGGATGTTGGGCGTGATAGGTAGATGCTACTTTCGTCGTCCTTAAGCCTGAAATAATCTCTGAATTTCACACGATGCTGAACTCCATTTTTGCCGGCATTCAGTTTACAACAGATGGTGAGAGCAACAAATAACTTGGGTTCCTAGGCGTCATAGTCCACCGCAAGACCGACGGGAGCCTAAAGACGACGGTAAACCGAAATGCAACCGACACACGTCAGGTACTCAGTTACCAAAGTAACCATTCGCTGAGCCACAAACGCAGCTGTGTGCGAACGCTCTACAAAAGGGCAGAAACACATTGCAACGAGGCAGGTGACAAAGCGGCTGAACTTAAATATCTTCGACGGATGTTCATCTCTAACGGTTACCCTCGCAGCTTCCTAGAACGCAGCAGACAACCGAAACGAGCTACAAGACCGGCGGTGGAACAACCGACATTGTGGAGAGCAATGCCATACAAAGATAATGTTTCTGAAGCAGTCACTCGTCTTTTACAACCACTGGGTATCGGCAAAGGCACAGACCAGAGGCAACAATAAGACGACTGGTCATGAGTATAAAGGCCCTTCTGTCGGCGGAGAATCAGGAAACGTCGTCGATCGCATCCAGTGTAGTTCCTGTGTGGTCAACTACATTGTGAATACCGGAAAGCGACTACCGACACGTATGTGCAAGGACGCAAGGGCAGTTGACAGGATGTATCCACGCTGGTTGGTGGCGGAACATTGCTAGGCTCGTAGACACACCTTTGCTGTTGATGTCGCTGATATTCTTACCCGAGGTAGTGACCGGGCAACCAGAGAAACACTTGAAGCATGGCAAACTGCATTAAATTCCATCAACCACTGTATGATTCTCCCGGCAGCTTACCAGGCGTTACGCGTGCGGCTCAATCAAGGAAATCGCCGGCAGGAAGTCAGACGGGTCGCGACGACTAGCAATCCACACCCCAGGCCAAAATACAGGCGTCCGGGAACCTACACGAGACACCAATGCAGCCGTCAGCGACGCCGCGGGTAACGTGAACCAACAAGACCTCCTGTCGTGCTTAAGCGCAGCTGCACATGGCAACGGTCACCGCAAAAACACTGATGGTGTTGTTCGATATTAACGCCGGTGGGACGACCAATATAAGCGAAAATCCGAGTCCCCGGGCACAGATGAGAAGAAGAAGAGGCGATCGAGGGAATAATGGGTAAAATATCCTGACGTTTCGAAAGCGTACAGTGTTGCATCGTCGGAGGTCGGTGTTTGTACACGCCTCAGTGTCTTTTATAGGTGTTTCAGCTGACTTCTCATTCGCTATCCATCTATCGGCGCTAGATCCCCTGCGGGGGCCGGGTTGACGCTCTGTCCTCGTCTTGCTGACCAGGGTTTATCGCGCCGTCACCTCGTTGGAGACGGAGGGCTGTGTTCGCCTGCCAGTGATCATTTCTCGAGTCTGCATCAATCGCGTCGGTGCGGCATGTCCTGCTGTCTTCCTCCGTTGGCCCTTTGTCGTGTTCGTCCCTCCGGCAGAATATCGAACCCCGTCATCAGTGTTCATGCAGAGACCGCTGTCATGTGTGACACCTATAAAAGTCTGTGCGGCGTGTACAAACACCAACCTCCGACAATGCAAGCCTGTACGCTTTCGAAAAGTCAGGATATTATACTAATTATTCCCAAGATCGACTCTTCTTCTCATTTATGCCTGGGGATTCAGAGTTTCGCTTCTATTTGCAATATATATGAGAAGAAGAGGCGATCACGGGAACCAAAGTTTTGCTTTCCTGAGGTTTCAAAAGCGTACTGGCCTCCGTCATCAAAGGTGGGGGTTGTACCGCGCCTCACAGTTTTTATAAGAGGTGACAGTGATAGTCAATAGGGTTGAAGCCAAAGAAAAGGAAGGGGTCCGGGGCATGAGAGGGATTTTTAATCATCGAGGCGGATAAGTTTCAGTCAAAGGGTCTCCCATCGGATTCTCCACTTCGCGCCTGTGCAGCTGTCATTGATCTAAGCTGCCGTCCTTGGGCGGTGTTCCTGTTTGTTTTCACTCGTTCATCTGGTTTCCCACCTGCAGAATGAAACCTGGCTATAGCCATCAGTTTGTGCATTACAATTCCTGGTCATTGGTGTACCAAACCATTCGAGTAAAGATAAATTGATTACTTGAAGCCGGTTCATGCTGTAAAATTTAATGCCCCCATACGTTTCGGGAGATCTCCTCAGTTACAACCACTCATTAAGAGGGCATCTCTTCAAACTACGCATAACAGGGGCCAGACTACACACACGCAAGTTCTTCTTTGGTAATATAGTAGTTGAAGCTTGGATTGCTCTCCTTGAAGATATTGTTATGTCCCCATCTGTGGATGCATTCAAGAGACATTTAGATTTTCATACCCGAAATGCCCACTAAAAGTAGACATGGCGAGAATGAAATTATATATGTATATGTATATAAACATAGTATTCATTGATTTTCAAGAATATGTTAGTTAGGAATAACAAGAATTGCAAGAGTCGAGTCCACAAAACACTGTCATCCCAGGCTACGCAGATTTGTAAAACTGTTCCCAATTCAGGCACGGAATACTCTGCCCGCGGACATTGTCATGCCGCCATCTGAGCACACGTTAACGATTAAGTCAGACGCATCTGTAGACCTGTTTAAGACATGATTAAGTTAGAACAAATAGCTACTGAGTCCCCGAAAATAAACTGCCAGTTGCCGAATGCAAATTGTGGAATAATCACATTATAAAAACATACTACTTGCTTATTTTCAGCAATATGTTCGTTTAGAAAACTACCGATTACATTTCTTCTGTCAATTAGTAGGCAGACTTGTTAAACCAACAAGGGTGCACGATGGGCACATCGCTGACACTCGATGAGTTTCGCGTGACCTCCGCAATCTTCTCTTCGTGGGACCCTTGGTATTATGGCAAAAACCGTGATGGACTCTTCCTGACCTGCTTCAAACACTCTTTGCACAGGCCATCCGCTTCGAATATACTCTGCACCCCCCCCCTCAACCCTCACCCCCCGGGTGACAGTTTTTTCTCCTTAAATCTCTCAAATGGCATTCAAACCTCTAGACTTCTGTACAATGCCTGATGAGTTTTGTTCACTGTCAGGCCTCCCTTACCCAAATTCAAATTACTGGCAGCGCCACTGCTTATAAATGTTTTGCAGATCAAATGCATTGAAAAAGCTGTACCAATAGGGAGTTCAAAGGTATTTACCTACATTTCCCTCAATAAAAAACGTAACCTGAGCCTGACCTGACCTGAATGAATAGAATCCTCTATTTAAGATTGTGTTAGACGGTCAAGGTTTTTGAAGGTTGGGCGTACTTTTCCACGTCGCAGAACTTTGTAAAACTCAAAAGCGTATTCCTTGTTAAATAGACAATTCTTTCGAAATAAAATGCGCGTCTTCTCTTTCGTAATCCGGCATCGTTATTGCAAAATTCTTTCCAAAGACTTGATAATGCCAAGGGAAGTTGCAATTTTAGAACTTTGAAGCATGATGTTCCCGGAGAGAACTTAAAGATTGTTATGGCTCCTATTTTCAGCCTATGACACAGGACAACTGGCCTTGCCAACAGTCTAAGCAACACTTTTTGATACCACTGCACATATGTACAAATAGGGCACTCAAAGCAATTTTTCCTACAAACCCTCAATATATTGATACTGATACTAATAGCTGTAAAATTTAATGGCACCATACATTTCAGGAGAGGTCCTCAGTTACCACCACTCCTTGCATTAAGTTCCACGAATGAGAAAAAACACGAAATTGAATATTAACAGAAAGGTCATAGGTCCTAGTCAGATAGAGAATGAAGGTTAAAACAAAATTGGATGGAAAAAAGAACAAGAAATTGAGTTATGGGAAATATTGGCTGGGGAATGTGCAAATCTGGGGGATTGTGGTTACCAAGGTGTGGAAAGGTGTGGCAAGGTAAAATAAATGCTTCAACTGTTTGCAAAGGTCCGATTTAAAGCGTCTAATCTAAGCAGCTACCAGGTTACACAGAATTCGAGATGTACGAGCTCGGAAATTAAATCGGAAATAAGTTACAGGTGTTCAGTGATAGAGGAACGAGGAGAACGGTTTTCTTGCTTGAATAACCAGCTAGGTAGATGTTCCTTGGCTCTGGTTGCCAATTGTCTTTGTGAACGCTATACTTTCTCATATCAAACAGTGCATATGAATTCGTAAATGCAATTAGAGGTGGCATGCACAGGTAAGGCATCCTTGACGCAAGGAGTCGGCATGGGCTTTGTAAGAGAGCAAAATATGATTTCTGCGGCGTAATAGATTTATTATATGGTCTTGGGCAAGCGCCTCATGATAATGTTTAGGACGTTTTCCCCCTTGAAGGGTAAGGATATAAATACTGGCTTCTTAGGGACTAATTGTTCACTCATTTTCGGTCTAAGAGGTTTATCATATTTGTCTCTAAACTGTTTATACACTTATTGATTAAAATCACTGTTACATTTGTCACAGTGAATTGTGCAGCCCTGGTACCTGTGTAAATGCGGCTGTTATATAAGAAATTCGGAGCGTGGCATGTGGTCGAATAGGAAACTTCTGCATTTGAAGCAGGTATTATGTAGTGGTACCCAAATGTCACAGGACCGCAAACTGGTCACCTCTTTTCGTTATATAAAGAACTTATGCCAGCAGGTTTTCTAGCACAGAAATGTGGCTGTTGTATACGTACTCACGGCAGTGGTGTGAGTGTCTTCCTTCTTCTTCTGCTTTGTCTTATTCATGTCTGAAAACAAATGACCTTACAGATAGTAAGTGAATTTGTCTTTTTTACGTCTTAATTGTTTAAGTGCGCTAGCACAAGCACAATTTCTTCAGGTAAAACGTGGAGTTCGCTTTTTTCGAAAATCACACCATTTTTTCTTGATATTTCCAACGTTGGTGCTGTTTTTGTTTAACGCATTGTGAATCTAACAGAAAAAAACTGCAGCTTTTGAATTTAGTCGGCAAAAAGGCGTAGCTGATTTGTTTGTGTATAATTACGGAGGTGCGATCTTACGCATCTGAGCGTGTGTATATTTCACACTAACTCTTCAATTTTAATGAACGAAAGCTCACTGACTCCACTTTCACAAAGAACCAGCAGCGGTACCAATTCCCTCGCCAGAAGTCTCAATAGTGACCTGAGTCAAAGACTTCGCCTAAGTCAAAAAACTCGGGCAATCTAACGATTTGGACAGGCAGCATCTGCGCCGCCGTTTGCAGTGCGCACCAGAAGATGGACGACGGTTTCAGGGGCAGCAAAAAGTTCACCCATATGAAAAAGCTGTTTTATAATCCAAAAAAAAGTATTTGGCGAGCATACGTTGCTTCCGATAAATTCCCTTCGGACCGTTACACTTATATAGGGAGGAGGTAGAATAGAACATGCTGTTAAGGATGTTATCGAAACCACAAATTAGTCACGGGTATATAGTAGGGGGGCGTGGGGCGTGGTGTTGACAGTAATCAGCTGGTTGCAAGTTGATGAGCGTTTATTTTGTCCGGACGGGGGATTGGTGGAGGGTGAATTGGTAGTTAGCGCGAAAAGTGAACGAAGTTACATAACCGTTGGTCATTCCAAGCTCGGGACCTGCAGGTTCTACCTTAGTCAACCACTACTTCTTCCATTGACTGTTTTTTTGATGAAATGAAGCGTTTGCATTAACTGCTGAACAAAAGCTTGTTTCCTATTATATAAAGAGACATGGAAAAAATAATACGGCGGCAGATAATGACTAGCGAGTACATCTGTGCCAACGTGTCATATATTTAAAAAAAAATACTTATGATCCATAGCCAGGACGTCTGGACATTAACGAATACAAATTCCCAACCGTTTATTTTTTTCTTAACATAATTTGTCACCTGCGGAACGAAAAAAAACGCAAACTTCGTACCAGAGTGAGGGATAGATAAAGCTAAGTGGAACACATTTTGATTATTTTAAACTACCAGGTGATCAATCCTCCGTTGTCATCCACCTGGACATATCCGTTCCGCATGAGCATGCAATCGATCTAGTAGAGGGTGGTCCGAGTACGACCATAACACATCTCGGGCAAACCGCAAAATAACGTTGAGGTACACAAGTGCACAGTGTACGCTACCCATTTTTAAATAAGGTTTAGACTCATGCATGTGAATTATCATAAGATATTATTTCTCTAGCGACAAAATGGTTGCCTGAATATCTGAACGACCACGAGGTAAACATACCTAAATAACAACTGTTCAGAAATTCTTAGGATGAATGTCAAGTCTGCGGCATACTGAAGCGTGTGAAAATCGGCCTCACCACTTTGGATATAAGGTATAAACTGGCAGGTACTTCTGAGGCTAACGGCCTGTCCATTGAATTACCAGATGTATCAAGCCTTGATGTTCTGATAGTCCTCCTACAACGGATAAGGGATGCCGTATTCCTTGCTTATTTGTCATGGGAGTACCACAATAATGCTACACGGTTGGATATTGTGATTGTAGGTGACACTGACGCGCTTCGTATCCAAGCTGGCCTTTGAAAGTTACCTTCTGAGCATGCCTATACAGTGTGCCCGACGGCCAACGTATTTACTGTGTGTATCTTGTTCTCACAAAATTCCAGAACCGCGTTATTGGGAGCCGTGTACACCTCCGCTAGTTAAAACTGACCCTGATGTTTTGCTTTGGGGCTACTCGATATTTGCGATACTAGAGAAACCTGCAACAGTCAGACGAATGTTTTGGAAGGCGACTTCAAGTAAATCATGGCCAAACTCGAGGATATTGCGTGGGAACTGGGAAGCGTTTCCGGACACACTGAACAGTCTCACCGGAAACTACCATCTATTTTCGCGAAAAGTATTTTCCAGGAGACAGCAATGGCTTCTGATAGTCATAAACATAAAAAAGTTCACAAAATGTGGAACATGCAGAAACCTTGCTTATGGGCAAGTATCTTGAATCATTCAGTGCCTAAAAAATAATTAAATAGTCTGCTGAAAATGAAAGAACTTTCATGTCAACGTTAACCAGATCAGTTCTCAATGTGTTCTTTGACGAAACAGCACCGTTCTTTAATTTTAAATGCACAACAGCGCGAACCAAAAATCCTTCAATATTTTTAGCATGATTGTCCTTCGTCTGTTTTGTTTAAGTTTTTTATTCGTTGATTTTCTTCTATATTCTGACAGCATCGATAGGAAGTTACTTTACAGCGTTACTGACACAGGTAATGCAATTCCGTGTTACTTCGTGTTAAGTCAATAAAAACCAGCAATTTTAGCAAACTAAAACACGTTCTATTCAGTTCTACGTATTTTAATTAGTTAACAGCTTCGTTAAAAAGCTTCGTTGAGTAAACGACCAAATGTCTTTCGGCAAAGTTTAACAAAAGCTATACCCGGAATCAAAAAACGCATGCTTTTTTGTCTGTTTTATATCTACTGATATTTTCCTATGCCTTAACATTCTTTGAAGGAAGATACTAAACAGCTTTACTGAGAAAATTCATGCAAATGCATTTAAGTTGATGTAAAATTAAATAGGACTTGTTATTTTTGTGTCCAGTATGTGAACTTATCTCAATTGGTAAGCTATTACAAATAAAGCTATATCTGAAAAAAAACACAGAGTATTAGGATGAGGCGGGTGCAGTGGAGGTATAGCAAGTGCATATTTTTTAGGTTAAAGGGATGGCTGACGGGGTGGTAACAAAAAGCTGTGGGAGAGTTGTGTTAGTCTAAAGGTGAAACGTGAGATGTATCCATGCTGGCAATCACCTGACACTTAAAAGTCATAATTTTGTTTTTGGCATCTATTTGAGTAAAAAGTATTGAAAAATGTCCCATCAAGCTGTTTTTATTCAATAATTATTAATACTTATTTGTATATTTAAGGCCCAAGGGGCCCTGTCGTTACAAACTTAGTGCTATCGTGAAAATAAAAATAATAATGATAAGCAGTGAACTCTTATAAATAATTGTCATCGGCAGTAAAAAAAAACTCCTAGATCGGTGGATGAGTTCAGCGGGCCACCGAGTTCAAAAAAAGTTTAGGAGAAAAAAACTGCCTTAATAGGTAAAAGGGTTTGATGTGGTTAGTTTGGGACCTGATGTTGAGGGTTTGGGACGTTTATGGTCATGGGAAAAAATAATATATCGTTGAATTAGGAAGGGGTCATCCGGAAGGCAGGAGAAGGCAGTAGAAGTCAAGGCAACGTCATCGAGTTGCGACCCACCAGATTCCAAAGCCAATCGCGAAGACCACAACGAAGGTTGCAAAAACGGAGAAGAATTCGCAGCCCTTGGAAGTGATGTTTGACTCTGCAGAGGGAAAAGCTAACATATTTAGAAACCATTTAAGTATCCTGGAAAGAGCTTCAAATGCCAGGAGGACCCTTTTCAAAATCTACAACTTGCGTGTTTGGAAAGGAAACAGACAGTAACGACTTTATTTCCTCTAAATTTAAATGCTTAGATAATTTGCCTTTAAAAATCGACAGTGTAGAAGACAGTCTAATATCGAGAGGAAGGTTGTTCCAAATAAAAGCATATTTGGAGGTAAAAAAGCGAGAACGGTTAGATGTGGAGCTACAGGGTGGTAAAATTATCATGGAAGAGTTACGAGTGGCGTAAGGTCGGTCAACTGGAAGGAGAGCGTTAATTTGTGGGAGATTAGGACTATTGTTAACGCGAAACAGAAAGCATAGACCAGCTTCGAGTCTTCTTATCCAAAGAAATTTCATGTTTGCTAATTGACATCTATCTGTATAACACAAACCAGACCCAGAAACAGAAAATATTTTACGAGTGAAAACTCGCTGAACCTTTTCAATCTTACTACGGTCATGCTGGGTCATGAGGCCAAAAAGCGGGCAGCAGTATTCTAGTATAGGAAGAACAAACATGCGGTATAGTTTTAACTTCATTTCTGGAAGGAAAAAGTTATGCGATATAAACCCACATATCTGTGCGGCCTTGGCAGAAATTCGATCTGCATGAGGTGATAATGCAAGCTTATTCGTGTAAGTAAGACCAAAGGCTTTATCGTAGATCTTTCTAACAGTGGACTATTTTGGAAGATAATGGGTCCAGGAAGCCTTGCGGGACCAAAACTCAAGAAACTACATTTTGATGGAGAAAACTCCATCTGCCATGTTGCGCTCCAACTTGAGAGAGTACGCAAGTCTGTGTTAACTTTATCAACACAACTACTGGCCGTGTCCTTAGAAAATGAGTAAATACACTTAAGGTTATCAGCATAAATGAAATTTTCCGAATTATTTAGCACTGTTGAAATTTCATTAAGTGAAGAATGAAAAGGAGTTGACCTAAAACCGTGCCTAGTAATTCACCACTCGTTATCGGCTGAGGCATCGAGTAGCTATTGCCTACTAAGAGCTTCTGGCTGCGGTTGGACAGGTAGGAGGCAATGAAATCGAGGAGGGGAGGCCTGATGCCTAGGGCTTCAAGTTTCACTAAAAGGCGCCTATGAGGCACCTTGTCAAAAGCTTTACTAAGGTCAAAGTAAATCACGATGACGGATTGCTGTTCATTACGAAGCGAAGTAACCAGGTTAAGGAATGCTAAGTGGCAAGTTTCGCATGATCTTCCAGGTAGAAATCCATGCTGTGAGGCACTTAA
>JAYGXS010002218.1:0-10997 GCA_036362985.1 Ligula intestinalis | reverse complement strand
CTGCCCTTTTGTAAAGTTTTTGCACACAGCTGCGTTTGTGGCTCAGCAGATGGTTACTTTGGTAACCGAGTGTCTGACGTGTGTTGGTTGCCTTTTGGTTAAACCGTTGTCTTAAAGCTTCTGTCGGTGTTGTGGTGGACCGCTGGTGAACTCAGGGGAAGCGAAGCAATGGGTGTTAAAATACGGCAGAAGAATGACCCCGGCACTTATCCAGGATTGTCAATTGCGGATGCAGAAATATCGTGGCGTCCTGAACAACATTATTCCGTAGTGCTCAGAGATGTAAGGTGAGAATGGCTTTTTTCTGCTGGAGCAAGTGATCGTCAATCGAGCCAGAGAACTATGATCCGACGAAACAAGGAGTTGGCAGTTAAATTCCAAAAACTATTGCCCATTGTGCAGGATCGCGAGTAGACATTTGTATACAATTTATCTTCCAAAAAACTAACACGCGTGCAGTTACAATTGTTCAAGCGCGCAGCAAGCGTCAACACCCTGGATGCGGATCCAGTTGATCTTTTGGCTACCGTTGAGTCAGTCCTCAAAACCTCCCAGGAGCCGGACGATACGAAGCACCTCATCCGACAACAGGTTGCGTCCTTACTATTGACACATAAATCACGGGCGTCAATCCCGAGGGCGAAGTAGGACGCCAACAAAGCACTGAATGCCGACAGGAGCATCGTAGTAGTGCAAGCGGACAAAGGGCGCTCTACAGTGGTACTTGATAAGTCTGAATACCTCCAAAAGGCTAACGTTCTGCTCGATGACCAAAATGCCTACGCCCAGTGCGACGTAGATCCTATGAAGAAGATGGCGACGCAAATCAACACAGCACTCGTGGGACCAGAGAATATCAGTGTCATCTCAAAAATCTAACGACTTAATATCCAACCAAGTGATTCAGCCATGGCAAGATTATATGGACTGTCAATAGTGCACAATCCCGGTGCTCCACTTCGGCCCACTGTTTCTTTATGGGGAACACCAACGTTCAATCTGTCGAAATGGATGTTTCGGCGTCTAAACTGTATCACATCAGTCTCAGATGTATCAGAGACAAATTCATGGTATCGTTTGATGTTACCTCACTCTCAGACTCTTGCGTTTGAAACTGTGAGTGATCTACTTGAGAGCCAATATGAGGATGGAACTAATAAACCTACACTTGCGCATCTCATCCAGCTGCTCAAGTGCGGCCTTAGCACGTATTTTACCTTTGAGGGCATAGTGTATGAATAAAATCAAAGGGACTCCGATGGGTTCGCCACTATCTGATTTACTTGCGGAGGTGTTTCTTCAAAAGTTAGAGACACTGAAGTTTATGAATCATAGACCAGGATGTTGGGCGTGATAGGTAGATGCTACTTTCGTCGTCCTTAAGCCTGAAATAATCTCTGAATTTCACACGATGCTGAACTCCATTTTTGCCGGCATTCAGTTTACAACAGATGGTGAGAGCAACAAATAACTTGGGTTCCTAGGCGTCATAGTCCACCGCAAGACCGACGGGAGCCTAAAGACGACGGTAAACCGAAATGCAACCGACACACGTCAGGTACTCAGTTACCAAAGTAACCATTCGCTGAGCCACAAACGCAGCTGTGTGCGAACGCTCTACAAAAGGGCAGAAACACATTGCAACGAGGCAGGTGACAAAGCGGCTGAACTTAAATATCTTCGACGGATGTTCATCTCTAACGGTTACCCTCGCAGCTTCCTAGAACGCAGCAGACAACCGAAACGAGCTACAAGACCGGCGGTGGAACAACCGACATTGTGGAGAGCAATGCCATACAAAGATAATGTTTCTGAAGCAGTCACTCGTCTTTTACAACCACTGGGTATCGGCAAAGGCACAGACCAGAGGCAACAATAAGACGACTGGTCATGAGTATAAAGGCCCTTCTGTCGGCGGAGAATCAGGAAACGTCGTCGATCGCATCCAGTGTAGTTCCTGTGTGGTCAACTACATTGTGAATACCGGAAAGCGACTACCGACACGTATGTGCAAGGACGCAAGGGCAGTTGACAGGATGTATCCACGCTGGTTGGTGGCGGAACATTGCTAGGCTCGTAGACACACCTTTGCTGTTGATGTCGCTGATATTCTTACCTGAGGTAGTGACCGGGCAACCAGAGAAACACTTGAAGCATGGCAAACTGCATTAAATTCCATCAACCACTGTATGATTCTCCCGGCAGCTTACCAGGCGTTACGCGTGCGGCTCAATCAAGGAAATCGCCGGCAGGAAGTCAGACGGGTCGCGACGACTAGCAATCCACACCCCGGGCCAAAATACAGGCGTCCGGGAACCTACACGAGACACCAATGCAGCCGTCAGCGACGCCGCGGGTAACGTGAACCAACAAGACCTCCTGTCGTGCTTAAGCGCAGCTGCACATGGCAACGGTCACCGCAAAAACACTGATGGTGTTGTTCGATATTAACGCCGGTGGGACGACCAATATAAGCGAAAATCCGAGTCCCCGGGCACAGATGAGAAGAAGAAGAGGCGATCGAGGGAATAATGGGTAAAATATCCTGACGTTTCGAAAGCGTACAGTGTTGCATCGTCGGAGGTCGGTGTTTGAACACGCCTCAGTGTCTTTTATAGGTGTTTCAGCTGACTTCTCATTCGCTATCCATCTATCGGCGCTAGATCCCCTGCGGGGGCCGGGTTGACGCTCTGTCCTCGTCTTGCTGACCAGGGTTTATCGCGCCGTCACCTCGTTGGAGACGGAGGGCTGTGTTCGCCTGCCAGTGATCATTTCTCGAGTCTGCATCAATCGCGTCGGTGCGGCATGTCCTGCTGTCTTCCTCCGTTGGCCCTTTGTCGTGTTCGTCCCTCCGGCAGAATATCGAACCCCATCATCAGTGTTCATGCAGAGACCGCTGTCATGTGTGACACCTATAAAAGTCTGTGCGGCGTGTACAAACACCAACCTCCGACAATGCAAGCCTGTACGCTTTCGAAAAGTCAGGATATTATACTAATTATTCCCAAGATCGACTCTTCTTCTCATTTATGCCTGGGGATTCAGAGTTTCGCTTCTATTTGCAATATATATGAGAAGAAGAGGCGATCACGGGAACCAAAGTTTTGCTTTCCTGAGGTTTCAAAAGCGTACTGGCCTCCGTCATCAAAGGTGGGGGTTGTACCGCGCCTCACAGTTTTTATAAGAGGTGACAGTGATAGTCAATAGGGTTGAAGCCAAAGAAAAGGAAGGGGTCCGGGGCATGAGAGGGATTTTTAATCATCGAGGCGGATAAGTTTCAGTCAAAGGGTCTCCCATCGGATTCTCCACTTCGCGCCTGTGCAGCTGTCATTGATCTAAGCTGCCGTCCTTGGGCGGTGTTCCTGTTTGTTTTCACTCGTTCATCTGGTTTCCCACCTGCAGAATGAAACCTGGCTATAGCCATCAGTTTGTGCATTACAATTCCTGGTCATTGGTGTACCAAACCATTCGAGTAAAGATAAATTGATTACTTGAAGCCGGTTCATGCTGTAAAATTTAATGCCCCCATACGTTTCGGGAGATCTCCTCAGTTACAACCACTCATTAAGAGGGCATCTCTTCAAACTACGCATAACAGGGGCCAGACTACACACACGCAAGTTCTTCTTTGGTAATATAGTAGTTGAAGCTTGGATTGCTCTCCTTGAAGATATTGTTATGTCCCCATCTGTGGATGCATTCAAGAGACATTTAGATTTTCATACCCGAAATGCCCACTAAAAGTAGACATGGCGAGAATGAAATTATATATGTATATGTATATAAACATAGTATTCATTGATTTTCAATAATATGTTAGTTAGGAATAACAAGAATTGCAAGAGTCGAGTCCACAAAACACTGTCATCCCAGGCTACGCAGATTTGTAAAACTGTTCCCAATTCAGGCACGGAATACTCTGCCCGCGGACATTGTCATGCCGCCATCTGAGCACACGTTAACGATTAAGTCAGACGCATCTGTAGACCTGTTTAAGACATGATTAAGTTAGAACAAATAGCTACTGAGTCCCCGAAAATAAACTGCCAGTTGCCGAATGCAAATTGTGGAATAATCACATTATAAAAACATACTACTTGCTTATTTTCAGCAATATGTTCGTTTAGAAAACTACCGATTACATTTCTTCTGTCAATTAGTAGGCAGACTTGTTAAACCAACAAGGGTGCACGATGGGCACATCGCTGACACTCGATGAGTTTCGCGTGACCTCCGCAAACTTCTCTTCGTGGGACCCTTGGTATTATGGCAAAAACCGTGATGGACTCTTCCTGACCTGCTTCAAACACTCTTTGCACAGGCCATCCGCTTCGAATATACTCTGCACCCCCCCCCCTCAACCCTCACCCCCCAGGTGACAGTTTTTTCTCCTTAAATCTCTCAAATGGCATTCAAACCTCTAGACTTCTGTACAATGCCTGATGAGTTTTGTTCACTGTCAGGCCTCCCTTACCCAAATTCAAATTACTGGCAGCGCCACTGCTTATAAATGTTTTGCAGATCAAATGCATTGAAAAAGCTGTACCAATAGGGAGTTCAAAGGTATTTACCTACATTTCCCTCAATAAAAAACGTAACCTGAGCCTGACCTGACCTGAATGAATAGAATCCTCTATTTAAGATTGTGTTAGACGGTCAAGGTTTTTGAAGGTTGGGCGTACTTTTCCACGTCGCAGAACTTTGTAAAACTCAAAAGCGTATTCCTTGTTAAATAGACAATTCTTTCGAAATAAAATGCGCGTCTTCTCTTTCGTAATCCGGCATCGTTATTGCAAAATTCTTTCCAAAGACTTGATAATGCCAAGGGAAGTTGCAATTTTAGAACTTTGAAGCATGATGTTCCCGGAGAGAACTTAAAGATTGTTATGGCTCCTATTTTCAGCCTATGACACAGGACAACTGGCCTTGCCAACAGTCTAAGCAACACTTTTTGATACCACTGCACATATGTACAAATAGGGCACTCAAAGCAATTTTTCCTACAAACCCTCAATATATTGATACTGATACTAATAGCTGTAAAATTTAATGGCACCATACATTTCAGGAGAGGTCCTCAGTTACCACCACTCCTTGCATTAAGTTCCACGAATGAGAAAAAACACGAAATTGAATATTAACAGAAAGGTCATAGGTCCTAGTCAGATAGAGAATGAAGGTTAAAACAAAATTGGATGGAAAAAAGAACAAGAAATTGAGTTATGGGAAATATTGGCTGGGGAATGTGCAAATCTGGGGGATTGTGGTTACCAAGGTGTGGAAAGGTGTGGCAAGGTAAAATAAATGCTTCAACTGTTTGCAAAGGTCCGATTTAAAGCGTCTAATCTAAGCAGCTACCAGGTTACACAGAATTCGAGATGTACGAGCTCGGAAATTAAATCGGAAATAAGTTACAGGTGTTCAGTGATAGAGGAACGAGGAGAACGGTTTTCTTGCTTGAATAACCAGCTAGGTAGATGTTCCTTGGCTCTGGTTGCCAATTGTCTTTGTGAAAGCTATACTTTCTCATATCAAACAGTGCATATGAATTCGTAAATGCAATTAGAGGTGGCATGCACAGGTAAGGCATCCTTGACGCAAGGAGTCGGCATGGGCTTTGTAAGAGAGCAAAATATGATTTCTGCGGCGTAATAGATTTATTATATGGTCTTGGGCAAGCGCCTCATGATAATGTTTAGGACGTTTTCCCCCTTGAAGGGTAAGGATATAAATACTGGCTTCTTAGGGACTAATTGTTCACTCATTTTCGGTCTAAGAGGTTTATCATATTTGCCTCTAAACTGTTTATACACTTATTGATTAAAATCACTGTTACATTTGTCACAGTGAATTGTGCAGCCCTGGTACCTGTGTAAATGCGGCTGTTATATAAGAAATTCGGAGCGTGGCATGTGGTCGAATAGGAAACTTCTGCATTTGAAGCAGGTATAATGTAGTGGTACCCAAATGTCACAGGACCGCAAACTGGTCACCTCTTTTCGTTATATAAAGAACTTATGCCAGCAGGTTTTCTAGCACAGAAATGTGGCTGTTGTATACGTACTCACGGCAGTGGTGTGAGTGTCTTCCTTCTTCTTCTGCTTTGTCTTATTCATGTCTGAAAACAAATGACCTTACAGATAGTAAGTGAATTTGTCTTTTTTACGTCTTAATTGTTTAAGTGCGCTAGCACAAGCACAATTTCTTCAGGTAAAACGTGGAGTTCGCTTTTTTCGAAAATCACACCATTTTTTCTTGATATTTCCAACGTTGGTGCTGTTTTTGTTTAACGCATTGTGAATCTAACAGAAAAAAACTGCAGCTTTTGAATTTAGTCGGCAAAAAGGCGTAGCTGATTTGTTTGTGTATAATTACGGAGGTGCGATCTTACGCATCTGAGCGTGTGTATATTTCACACTAACTCTTCAATTTTAATGAACGAAAGCTCACTGACTCCACTTTCACAAAGAACCAGCAGCGGTACCAATTCCCTCGCCAGAAGTCTCAATAGTGACCTGAGTCAAAGACTTCGCCTAAGTCAAAAAACTCGGGCAATCTAACGATTTGGACAGGCAGCATCTGCGCCGCCGTTTGCAGTGCGCACCAGAAGATGGACGACGGTTTCAGGGGCAGCAAAAAGTTCACCCATATGAAAAAGCTGTTTTATAATCCAAAAAAAAGTATTTGGCGAGCATACGTTGCTTCCGATAAATTCCCTTCGGACCGTTACACTTATATAGGGAGGAGGTAGAATAGAACATGCTGTTAAGGATGTTATCGAAACCACAAATTAGTCACGGGTATATAGTAGGGGGGCGTGGGGCGTGGTGTTGACAGTAATCAGCTGGTTGCAAGTTGATGAGCGTTTATTTTGTCCGGACGGGGGATTGGTGGAGGGTGAATTGGTAGTTAGCGCGAAAAGTGAACGAAGTTACATAACCGTTGGTCATTCCAAGCTCGGGACCTGCAGGTTCTACCTTAGTCAACCACTACTTCTTCCATTGACTGTTTTTTTGATGAAATGAAGCGTTTGCATTAACTGCTGAACAAAAGCTTGTTTCCTATTATATAAAGAGACATGGAAAAAATAATACGGCGGCAGATAATGACTAGCGAGTACATCTGTGCCAACGTGTCATATATTTAAAAAAAATACTTATGATCCATAGCCAGGACGTCTGGACATTAACGAATACAAATTCCCAACCGTTTATTTTTTTCTTAACATAATTTGTCACCTGCGGAACGAAAAAAAAACGCAAACTTCGTACCAGAGTGAGGGATAGATAAAGCTAAGTGGAACACATTTTGATTATTTTAAACTACCAGGTGATCAATCCTCCGTTGTCATCCACCTGGACATATCCGTTCCGCATGAGCATGCAATCGATCTAGTAGAGGGTGGTCCGAGTACGACCATAACACATCTCGGGCAAACCGCAAAATAACGTTGAGGTACACAAGTGCACAGTGTACGCTACCCATTTTTAAATAAGGTTTAGACTCATGCATGTGAATTATCATAAGATATTATTTCTCTAGCGACAAAATGGTTGCCTGAATATCTGAACGACCACGAGGTAAACATACCTAAATAACAACTGTTCAGAAATTCTTAGGATGAATGTCAAGTCTGCGGCATACTGAAGCGTGTGAAAATCGGCCTCACCACTTTGGATATAAGGTATAAACTGGCAGGTACTTCTGAGGCTAACGGCCTGTCCATTGAATTACCAGATGTATCAAGCCTTGATGTTCTGATAGTCCTCCTACAACGGATAAGGGATGCCGTATTCCTTGCTTATTTGTCATGGGAGTACCACAATAATGCTACACGGTTGGATATTGTGATTGTAGGTGACACTGACGCGCTTCGTATCCAAGCTGGCCTTTGAAAGTTACCTTCTGAGCATGCCTATACAGTGTGCCCGACGGCCAACGTATTTACTGTGTGTATCTTGTTCTCACAAAATTCCAGAACCGCGTTATTGGGAGCCGTGTACACCTCCGCTAGTTAAAACTGACCCTGATGTTTTGCTTTGGGGCTACTCGATATTTGCGATACTAGAGAAACCTGCAACAGTCAGACGAATGTTTTGGAAGGCGACTTCAAGTAAATCATGGCCAAACTCGAGGATATTGCGTGGGAACTGGGAAGCGTTTCCGGACACACTGAACAGTCTCACCGGAAACTACCATCTATTTTCGCGAAAAGTATTTTCCAGGAGACAGCAATGGCTTCTGATAGTCATAAACATAAAAAAGTTCACAAAATGTGGAACATGCAGAAACCTTGCTTATGGGAAAGTATCTTGAATCATTCAGTGCCTAAAAAATAATTAAATAGTCTGCTGAAAATGAAAGAACTTTCATGTCAACGTTAACCAGATCAGTTCTCAATGTGTTCTTTGACGAAACAGCACCGTTCTTTAATTTTAAATGCACAACAGCGCGAACCAAAAATCCTTCAATATTTTTAGCATGATTGTCCTTCGTCTGTTTTGTTTAAATTTTTTATTCGTTGATTTTCTTCTATATTCTGACAGCATCGATAGGAAGTTACTTTACAGCGTTACTGACACAGGTAATGCAATTCCGTGTTACTTCGTGTTAAGTCAATAAAAACCAGCAATTTTAGCAAACTAAAACACGTTCTATTCAGTTCTACGTATTTTAATTAGTTAACAGCTTCGTTAAAAAGCTTCGTTGAGTAAACGACCAAATGTCTTTCGGCAAAGTTTAACAAAAGCTATACCCGGAATCAAAAAACGCATGCTTTTTTGTCTGTTTTATATCTACTGATATTTTCCT
Organism: Ligula intestinalis; assembly: GCA_036362985.1. Taxonomy (NCBI): domain Eukaryota; kingdom Metazoa; phylum Platyhelminthes; class Cestoda; order Diphyllobothriidea; family Diphyllobothriidae; genus Ligula; species Ligula intestinalis. Next base: position 2,186 of record JAYGXS010002218.1, on the reverse strand, counting down.
ATGCCTTAACATTCTTTGAAGGAAGATACTAAACAGCTTTACTGAGAAAATTCATGCAAATGCATTTAAGTTGATGTAAAATTAAATAGGACTTGTTATTTTTGTGTCCAGTATGTGAACTTATCTCAATTGGTAAGCTATTACAAATAAAGCTATATCTGAAAAAAAACACAGAGTATTAGGATGAGGCGGGTGCAGTGGAGGTATAGCAAGTGCATATTTTTTAGGTTAAAGGGATGGCTGACGGGGTGGTAACAAAAAGCTGTGGGAGAGTTGTGTTAGTCTAAAGGTGAAACGTGAGATGTATCCATGCTGGCAATCACCTGACACTTAAAAGTCATAATTTTGTTTTTGGCATCTATTTGAGTAAAATGTATTGAAAAATGTCCCATCAAGCTGTTTTTATTCAATAATTATTAATACTTATTTGTATATTTAAGGCCCAAGGGGCCCTGTCGTTACAAACTTAGTGCTATCGTGAAAATAAAAATAATAATGATAAGCAGTGAACTCTTATAAATAATTGTCATCGGCAGTAAAAAAAAACTCCTAGATCGGTGGATGAGTTCAGCGGGCCACCGAGTTCAAAAAAAGTTTAGGAGAAAAAAACTGCCTTAATAGGTAAAAGGGTTTGATATGGTTAGTTTGGGACCTGATGTTGAGGGTTTGGGACGTTTATGGTCATGGGAAAAAATAATATATCGTTGAATTAGGAAGGGGTCATCCGGAAGGCAGGAGAAGGCAGTAGAAGTCAAGGCAACGTCATCGAGTTGCGACCCACCAGATTCCAAAGCCAATCGCGAAGACCACAACGAAGGTTGCAAAAACGGAGAAGAATTCGCAGCCCTTGGAAGTGATGTTTGACTCTGCAGAGGGAAAAGCTAACATATTTAGAAACCATTTAAGTATCCTGGAAAGAGCTTCAAATGCCAGGAGGACCCTTTTCAAAATCTACAACTTGCGTGTTTGGAAAGGAAACAGACAGTAACGACTTTATTTCCTCTAAATTTAAATGCTTAGATAATTTGCCTTTAAAAATCGACAGTGTAGAAGACAGTCTAATATCGAGAGGAAGGTTGTTCCAAATAAAAGCATATTTGGAGGTAAAAAAGCGAGAACGGTTAGATGTGGAGCTATGGGGTGGTAAAATTATCATGGAAGAGTTACGAGTGGCGTAAGGTCGGTCAACTGGAAGGAGAGCGTTAATTTGTGGGAGATTAGGACTATTGTTAACGCGAAACAGAAAGCATAGACCAGCTTCGAGTCTTCTTATCCAAAGAAATTTCATGTTTGCTAATTGACATCTATCTGTATAACACAAACCAGACCCAGAAACAGAAAATATTTTACGAGTGAAAACTCGCTGAACCTTTTCAATCTTACTACGGTCATGCTGGGTCATGAGGCCAAAAAGCGGGCAGCAGTATTCTAGTATAGGAAGAACAAACATGCGGTATAGTTTTAACATCATTTCTGGAAGGAAAAAGTTATGCGATATAAACCCACATATCTGTGCGGCCTTGGCAGAAATTCGATCTGCATGAGGTGATAATGCAAGCTTATTCGTGTAAGTAAGACCAAAGGCTTTATCGTAGATCTTTCTAACAGTGGACTATTTTGGAAGATAATGGGTCCAGGAAGCCTTGCGGGACCAAAACTCAAGAAACTACATTTTGATGGAGAAAACTCCATCTGCCATGTTGCGCTCCAACTTGAGAGAGTACGCAAGTCTGTGTTAACTTTATCAACACAACTACTGGCCGTGTCCTTAGAAAATGAGTAAATACACTTAAGGTTATCAGCATAAATGAAATTTTCCGAATTATTTAGCACTGTTGAAATTTCATTAAGTGAAGAATGAAAAGGAGTTGACCTAAAACCGTGCCTAGTAATTCACCACTCGTTATCGGCTGAGGCATCGAGTAGCTATTGCCTACTAAGAGCTTCTGGCTGCGGTTGGACAGGTAGGAGGCAATGAAATCGAGGAGGGGAGGCCTGATGCCTAGGGCTTCAAGTTTCACTAAAAGGCGCCTATGAGGCACCTTGTCAAAAGCTTTACTAAGGTCAAAGTAAATCACGATGACGGATTGCTGTTCATTACGAAGCGAAGTAACCAGGTTAAGGAATGCTAAGTGGCAGGTTTCGCATGATCTTCCAGGTAGAAATCCATGCTGTGAGGCACTTAA
>JAYGXS010002217.1:0-10997 GCA_036362985.1 Ligula intestinalis | reverse complement strand
TCCTTTCGTTTCTGGGTTAAGCGCAGGCATCAGTGACTGAAACATCTCAAGTGACCGCTCTTTGTGAAGTAAATATTGATAAAAGTTAGCTATTCGCATCTGCAACTTCGTCATCGGAAGGGAGGTCACACGACACTGCAAAGACTGGTGAGGATCGGAATGCCGCTATGGAGGAGATGGGGGGTGTGATGAGCTGATCGTAAAAGTTGAGGAGGTACTCGAGATGTTAATACCAGCAATCAACCTTGGCTGAGTTGTCAACTATAAAGCCGCCATTTACATCGCAAACAGAAGCACAAAGTGTCAGGGGCTCACACTAACTTGGCGGATGATTTGGTATAAATTTCGAGTGTCACCAAGATTTGAAGTCTGCTCCATAGAAGTCGCCATTTCGGACCCATATTTAGCCTCTATGGTGTTTCCTCGTCTCAAGCAGAATCGATCTGACTGGCGATACGGCTGTCGTTTGAATACCAGGTCAGTAGATGTTTGTGAAGATGCTGAAAGCATGTGTTGGTAACAGCCAGTTCTGTTCAGCAAACTGCAGCATCCGCTCAACATTGTCGGATCGAGAGCCAAGCCCAAAACGACCAATAAGGTGGCTGTTTGACGTGCCAACGGGCCCAGTGCGGTCATTCCAGTCCTCGGCGACAGTTAACAGATTACGGCGAAGAAGTCTTTCGGTTAGTTATTGCAACTGCTTGTAGAAGATTTCTCTATCTTGCTTTTCGGCGGCTGATGTTGGTGCATATATAGAGACGACAGAGACGATCGCAAAATGAACCTCTAGTCGAACTTAAGCCATCCGGTCGTTGAGTGGTTCCCATGCCAGTAGTTCACGGTTTGCTTGTTCCGAGAGGGCAATAGCCACACCGTGTCTACCAGATGAGTCGCGTAGATACAGGGTGAGGTGAGAATCGACTCCCGGGATTTTTATTTCTCGGGCGCCTGAGTCGGGAAGTCGGACAGGCAGCCAACATCCACGTGATATTGATGGAGACTGCGCACAACCAGACTGAGTACCAGGTTCCAGAAGTGGTCGAACATTCCAGTATCCAATACCAAGAGCCCGGTTCTGATTGAGCTGTCCAGCTTGCATACTATTCGCCCGCTACACCGGACAAGGGTTGCGGAGGGCGTCGGTCCCCACAGACGCTGTAGCATGGATCGTAATAATGTGAATTGACATTTTTGTATGAGGAATCTTGATGATGTTGAATACAGGCGGGTCCCCAACAGCCGCTCGGATTCTTTGTTAGAGGTTGTCTCCTCTAGTACTTTGGCTCAAGAACCTTACCACAAGGCAGTGGTGGCAAGCAAACCTATTTAACGGCAGTTCACGCTCACTATGTTACAGTGACGTCCTCAGAACTTGCAGCAATTTATAAGGCAGTCGGTGCGTTAGACCTGAGCCCTCCACGCCCTGGTAACACTGTCGCTTCTGTGTCCGCGACTGCTTATCCATCAGACCTGGGAGCCTGCTTATGTCGCAGTTAACTTTCACTGAAGGCCGTGCCACTATCTGACACCTGTTGACTTGCAGGGTAGCCAGTAGCTAGGCTAACGGGTAACCCGCCTCTTCCGAATGAACGGCGGACCACGGTCTCAGTAATATACGGCTGCCATCAAACAGGAGGGCGGCTGAAGTGACCGATCCTGTGGGCCCAAAACCTGAATAAATTATCCTCCGGCTGGAATGTCTCCCTGACAGGAACGCTATCACCTTGTTTGCTCCAATGATATAGGCGGGCGACACAGAAGACTGGCTAATCCTTAAAACTCAACCTCTCCATATCTTTGTAACCTACACTTCGCTCGAGTTTGCGGTCACGATGTACAAAGCGAACAGTTTTCCTTGAGTTCTAGACAGCCTGAAGGCGGTCAAGACACGCTTGCCGAAGAATACCACCACTGGGGAGGTAGGCTGCAACATGCCTCACTTCAAGACAGTCATACTGACGGTGAAGCAGCTAAGCTTGCCACATGCGTCAACTTGGAGAGACGGTTCAAAGCATCAATGTAGTCCCTGACAAGAACGCCAACGTTATCTTACCTCGTTTATACTCTTGTCCAACAATGCTCAACCCAAGAGGCGGTTAGGCCATAATAAAGCGTGATAAGAGCTATTTTCGGTACCGACCATTCAGAAAGTTGGAAGCTAGCATTGACCTAGCCTAGTGTGCTCGGAGAATTCTGAGAAGGCTGCACTTTGAGAAGTGACTATACTTCGGGTCAACCACCTCCAGATAAAGCCTGCCTTGTGTGAATTTTCTAAACACAGATGTGGATGCAAAAATGGTTTAACAACTGATCTAGGCTTGGTGATGGGCTAATTTTTTGAACAAGCATTCCAGATAGCCTGGAGCAACGGGATAGGGTTCAGGTACCTCAATACATTGCCTGTATGCTTACCATCGCTTGCCCTAGGCAGATTATTTTCAGTAAGTAAAATACGAAATACGACGTGAAATGTGTTTAAAGGGTGAATGCTAATCCGTCAAAATCCAAATGGGTGACGTTGAGATAACAGCATGGGCTAAGCACATACAGATAATTAACAACAATATTTGAGATCGCCTGGACAAGACTTTTGCTCGCCTTGCGTTTCGAAATCCATTGCGGATCTTTCATCACGTCCCTTTTTACTTCTGTTCCCCGAGATCTGGCGGTCGAGACCGTCGAACTACTAAGAAGCCAATAGGATGAGACGGAAAATCGCCCCGGACATGCCCAAATCCTACAGCTCCTGAATTTGTCTTAGTATATACTTCACGTTCAAAGAAACAATCTACGAGCACGTAAAGGGAACACCAATGGGTTCACCGATTTCGGGACTCATACCCGAGACGGTTCTATAACAATTAGAGTTGGTTTTCCAACACCACAGACCCAAATTCTGGGCGCCTCGGAGGCCGTCGGCTGCCTTCACGCACCACTTGGAATTGCAGTCGCACACAGGCCGGAGAGGACCATAATGCGTCCGATAATGAAACCAAAAGACCCGCTGCCACGGCGAGAAACATCTGGAGTCGTCTACAGGACTTGGCGCAGTTGCGGACAAACCAACTACGTCAGGGAAACTGGAAGACTTCTCAAGACGCGAACTGCCGAACAGGCGGCAACAGTACGGAGAAACGACGCTAATTCTCATTCGACGAGACCCGGCCGCAGTCAAATTTGATGAGGCCAAAATTCTCGAAGGAGGTGACAATTGTGTCATGGATCACAGGCTCCCAGTCTATAAACAAGTGCAACGACCTGCCAAATCCATACTCGGTGCTGAGGCTCAATTGGGCCAAATAAATTGGCCACTTAGGAAACGCACACGGTTAGCGCGTCGTCTAACGCTAACGTCGGGGAACCAGATGGCCGGGCAATCATCACGTCCAATTCCACCATGTGTGATGGAAGATCAGTAGGTCATGACTCGCACTCCAGTCATCAAGCAATTAGCACAGAAGCGGACAAATATCCTCGATAAGAAGTCATTATTTGTCAGTGTGCAGTATTATAGTGACTGTATTCTACAAATAATGCACTCCATGTGCGTGAATTACCTGTTTCTGTTTGTGTCTCTGATAAAGGATCCGCAACAGATTTCAAAACGTCAGGCGAATTAAAGCCTTGTTCAGCGATTGCATCTTTTTCTAAATTAATTCCTGGGACTCGCACGTTCGCTTGCATTACCAACAGTATCCCCCTCCCCATACAGTTGGCAATATAAGGAATGTTGTCTGACGTACATAACCCGTGAAGCAAAAAATATAGGACAACTGCTCGACTAAACTTCTGAAATTTTATTGAAAACAAAGGAAAACTAAGACCATTGCAAATACAAATGCAAAGCTCCGCTATCACATTCAAATACTGAACAAGAGAAGACATTGGCCTCATGCGCATATCAAGGGACAACTTTTTGTTGCGATCGGTATCTAAAAATATCAGGCAACATATCTAACAAACCTGTAAATGCGACAAAGTTGGTAAATCCCCGTGGCCCCAACAAATATATTAACGCTGAACAAATTCCAGTTTTTCGGAGTAATGACCATTGAATAACGCGACCAAATAATTCCAGTAGCAGCTAACGCCGCACTTTGATAAGCACTCACCTTTTCGGCGGGGCGGGTAAGATCGGCCAAGCCTGCGATTACGAGACCCTAGCGGAGGATTTGTAAACAATACGCAGCTTACCCATTTAAAGGTCGGAGCCCAGAAAAAAACAGTCTTGGGACCTGCGGGGTGATCCCAAATGGGTCGAAAGGCAGTTGGAACGACACGATCACCTGCCTTCACTAATGCCTTATATACAAACGACATTCTGAGGACCCTCAGAAGCTAGATGAAAAAGGCCAAATTTTAATAAATTTAAGAGAACGAACGCATGAAATTATTTTGGTAACAAAGAATATTGTAAATGGGTGGTTTAGAGCATAAATGTATTGTTAAAGAACAAAAACTAAAGACATTTATAAATCTGCAGTAGAAAAAGTCGCAACGCAAAGGACGCACACAAACAAAGGCACGTAAAGGGCGGAAAAGAACATAATAACACAGCTTCTTAGTGCACCGTGATTTTTGTGATGACTTTTATTTAACTAAAGAAAAGTAGTGTGTATTCGACAGTGTGAGCGGCAAGCAGAGATCATGGTCTAAAATTTTCTGATCTGAACAGTTAATGGCCGGTAGGTGGTTTCATCAATAAGCTCATCTACAAGGCCTTTAATCCTTTTTTTCTCCGCTGACATTTTCGTATCGTGACCCGCAGTTATGTTCAGAATTACTTCTCCGCTTATTTCATAGCAATCATGTTTACAATCGGTAGTATCTACTTGACACACTGTATGTCAAAGCCACTGTTGTTATTTGTTGACTGTCTCGAACACTTCTTTTAGCAAGAGGTTGGACAATATGCTTATAGGTGTTAAGGCTAAAACGATTAACCCTAACACATATAATCTTCGAGGCCCACTTTTCTCAGGAGATAGGAGATGTCTTGGGAAGGGAAGAGTAAAAGGAAGAGTTTATTGTGTACACAGGACGGAGAATAGATGCAAAGAGTGTTGACTCGCGGGTGACCGCAGTTCGGCTACTAGGGCGTCAATTCCGGAGTGACTAGAGCATCAGGAACCGCCGACCAATGCTTTGTCGTGTGAGCCAATGGGGGTGCTGATGTCTAGATAAGCGCGTGCCTACAACCTTGAGGTTTGCTACTGCTGGCTAGCCTGAGCGCGCGTTCGCGCTGAGGAGTATGTGCGCGTCGGTCAAGGACAGTCAGCGCCTAGCCCAGCAGTAATGGCGCAGGCAGGCCAAAGGCGCCATGCCTCAGCGATTGGTCTTGGGCTGCAAGTGGCTGCAACAAGGCCACTATATTCTCGACCAACCTTATTTTGCACTGTGAATGTAAAGAAAACGTTCAAACTCAAATCACTGCGACGTGTGAACTCCAACGGACGTCCAGCTGGCCTACACCCAGCCACTAAGTCGGCACACAAAAGTGGCTACCACCAAGCTGTGAAAGTCGGTCTTGTGCGTTCATTTGCTATGGCCGAATGCCGGTGGACTGCTTATAACTAACCGTGCTTATATATCACTTCCTCCCCTAAAACAGCTCTTTTTGATCTTTCCCGCTAACTTTCGCCTTGCTGAAAAAAAACTTTAATCGATGCCTCTTTTCACTCAGGTGTTTTTGCCTGATCTTGGTTTGATGGGAAATTATGGAACGCCAGCGAATGCTTGTCAACTCGTCTGCCAAATCCATTTGGAATTTATTTGATAAACTCAAGGGGCATTTACCGAAATTTTTGTTGACAGCTGGCGCAATCTCTAATACCAAACAGCCACGAATTTGTAACGAATTACCATGAACGCACGAAAAACTCATATCTATTTTTTTAGTTGGACAGCAGAACCCCTTGCTTCTTCAATCCCTCGCTTGCACGCAATATCGCGCATTACTCTTCTGGAGACTTTCTGGGGTATAAGAACATTATATTTTATAAAAATTATTCAAAAACTAGTCGTACAAAACGGATTCTGCTATTCATATTCTCCATGGAACTCATGGGCATCTTGACCGGCCGGCTTCCGGCGACGCGACATCTACTGCTTGGGAATCTGCAACATTGGAAAACAGAAGGTACCAGTGTGCAAATAAAGGTATTATTTACGTGGTTATTGTTTGCGTTGACTAACTATAAGGTGCTTTTTCATCACCAGCCTTCATGTCCCGTTTTAGAAAGTGGTCGTAAGCCTTCTTAGAGGTGTACTCAAAGCCCCCCTAAGCTGCGCGAATCCACTGTAGGGGAACCGTTCGCAATTCTACACGCAATATACCCTACGCAGGATAACGTTCTACGCATCCGCGAGGAAGAACGTCATTTTCCTTGTTGGCGCCCATGAAGGGTTAGGCCCTCCATTATGCTGCCTGCAAACAAAGTTTAAAAAACCCTGTTGACACATCCAGATGCATTTTCCGCGTCCGTTAAGACAATATCAGCCGTCTGGCGACGTAAGTTTATTGTACTGGGTCAATTACCATTTGCTGCTAGTATTCCGGCTGGGATATGGCGTTCTCGAAGTCCGAAGGCATAGTGACATTGCTGTGCGAATCGTCCGACTGAGACTCCTAAAGCAACAGTAAGTTACGCGAATGTGCCGCTTACAGACGACGAGGAAAGGTTAGAGATGTCCCAGTGATTGCAGAGAAATAGTCATTGAAGTTGACTGGATGCCGTCTTCTTCCTTTTTATCTTGGAAAAAGGCTTTCTTTATGTGCCTATAACGGGTACTCCTCGAAACAGACTTGAACATGCTGGCCAGAACCTGTCACGATATGGGTTGAGCCTCAAGGAGTAAACTATCACTAAAGATCTTAACCGCAAGTGTACAAAGCTTGTTTAACAAGCTGGACGAACTAAAGAGCGTGGTTGATGGGGTGAAACCAGACATCATGGCTTTAACTGAAACCTAGTTTTCGAAAGATATCGCTGATTCTGAATTATCGCTTAGAGGATATCAGCTTTTCAGGAAAGACGGAACAACTAGGGGACGAGGGCTTATAGTCTATGTCACTTGCAAGCTGACAGCCACGGCTGAAGTACCGGTCCCAGCACGAGATGTGGAAATGCTTAAAATTACCATATCTGCTAAATATGCCAGGCCACTGACGCTTTCGGTGACATACCGCCCACCAAATCAGAGTCCTGACCAAGACACTATCCTCATAGCAGAATTGTATGAGGTCAGTGAGAAAAAAGACATCCTCATCGTTGGGGTCTTTAACGCCCTTGGTGTTGATTGGCAGACATGGACTGCACAGGGTCTTCCAGACAACTTTAATCAAAAACTACTACAATGGGCCACAGACAAGCTACTCTGCCAGATCGTCACGTTTGGAACGCGGGCTAGAGAAGGACAACAGTCAAACTGTCTTGACCTTATCTTTACCCGAGATGAGGAAACTGTGAGTGACCTGCAGGATCGACCCCCATTAGGGTCAAGCGAAAACATTATGCTGTATTTTGAGTACTCGCTGTTCTCCAAACCTTATTTCTCTGATACATGGTAAATAAACATTTGGAAGGGCTAATTCCCACTTATAAGAAGATAAATGTCAGAGGTATTATTGGAAACAGACCTCCAAGGGGGAGAAGGTGAACAGTGGATGACCTCTAGCTCGACGCTGAAAAGAACTGTTTTTCTCAACTGTTCTTTTAGAAGAAATACAAGTACTAATCGCCCGAAGTGGATAAACTCAAACTTGCAGGCTGCTTTCAAAAAAGAAACCGCTTCTGGAGGCGGTACAGACTAACCGGCTCCGATAAACACTTGAGAAAGTATAAACAACAACGTAACCTTTTTAAAAGCGAATCTACTAAAGTGTGCAAGATAAACGAGTTGAACATACTACACAAGTCATTGGAACACCCCCAACATATTGTATGGTTATATACAAAGCACGAAAAGATCTCAGGAACTGAGCTCTGCCCTTAGATCAGCAGATGGACAACTGGCGACCGAAGACCAGATGAAAGCCTCCCTCCTCTCCGATTTCTTTGAATCCGTCTACACCCGAGAACCTACAACTTTTGCTGACGGTCCGTCCGCTCATCGACCGATAACTGCACCCTTACCCTCCTCCTTATTGCCCAAAGTAGAGGACCTACAGTTTTCACACAACACTGTCAGGGCCGAATATCTCCAACTTAAGCCTGCCAAATCACCTGGGCCGGACAAAATTCCTGCACTAGCACTAAAAGAATTAGCTAACGAACTATGCAAATCCCTGGCTGCCATCTTCCAGAAATCTTTTAACGAAGGCGAACTCCCAGAAGAATGGAAGTGGGCAAACATCACCCCGATCTATAAGGGAGGTTCGCGACTTGATTGCGCAAATTACCGTCCTGTCAGTCTAACTTGCATCGCGTGCAAAGAAATGGAGCGCATTATTATAAAGCATTTAATGTATTTCCTCGAAAGCAACAAAATACTATGTGATGGACAGCACGGCTTTCGCCCAGGATGCTCTTGCCTCACGAGTGCTCTTTACTCACAGGAGAAGTGGACAAAGGCCGCTGATAAAGGCTATCCAATTGATGTTATATTCTTCGACTTCAAAAAGGCCTTCGATAGTGTACCACACAGGCTTCTTCTACAGAAGATTTGGGACCTGGGAATTCAATGTATAAATGAATCAGCAGTTCCCTGTCCCTCAGAGAATAGAGGGTCGTTGTCGGAAACTCAACCCCAGAATGGAAAAAGGTCGAGAGTGGTGTACCACAAGGCTCAGTTTTGGGTCCGCTGCTATTCCTGATTTACGTAAACAACTGCCTCAATGAGCTTGATTGCGCAGATATCATGTTTGCGGATGACATAAAAATATGGGCTGAAGTTAGCTGTGCCGACGACGCAAAGGGATTACAGTCGAACATCGATAAACTGGTTATCTGGTCATCCACGTGGCTCCTTAACTTTAATGTATCCAAGTGTCTGGTTCTACACATTAGCCCGGGGCGAAAAGTGTCGCCGAAACACAGTTACTTTATCAAAAGCACCGCATTAAAAGGGGTTGATAGGCACAAAGACCTGGGTATATGGACAACCGCTAATTTGATGCCAACAGAGCACTGTAAAAAGGCCGTCCAGAAGGCAACTGGTATCCTGCACTGGATCAGATGGGCGTTAAAAATCTTCCCACCTGAACTCTTCGGGAAAATATTTGGCGCCTTTATGAGACCACATTTAGAATAAGGAATGCCATTTTGGACACCGTGGTTGAAGAACGATTTGGACCTTCTTGAACAAGTGCAACGCAGGGAAACAAAGATGGTCGATGGTCTCAGGGACTTACCATATCAGGAGAGATTGATCAAACTTGACCTTTTTCCTTTGTCTTACAGGAACGTTCAATGCAGCCTGCTCTGGACATTTCAGATAATTCGGGGCCACAGTTTCTTCCTGAGATTGGAGGATTTCTTCGAACTAGCCACCAACACTCACCTGCATAGCCACCCTTACAAGGTCCCAAACGAACGCGCTCGAATAGACCTCCGAAAATATTGCTTTAGTCAACGCGTGGTCCGACCGTAGAACTTGCTACCAAACAAGACGGTTTCCGCTGACACAATAGCGGAGTTTAAAAGAAGACTCGATGTCATTCTATTTGACAAAAGCGACTTTTACAACACGATTTCCTACTGCCAGCATTGTAAAAAGTTCTTCTGGCTCTAGACTGTGTTAAATTCTGTTCGGTGAAATTTCACTCGAAATTGTGTCATGGTATCATATGTCCTCCACCAACTGCACAGTAAGTGAAAGAATAACAGTGTTTGCTTTATATTAATAGGGTCCTCATGGGCATTTCTAGCCTGATATCCTTAAATATACATATACAAAACAGAACAACAGAAACACCACTTACAGAGTATACACGAACAGGAACGTTAGGGCAGTAAAGTTACCGCTCGGCAGAGGGAAAATATAGGAAATGCTTGTGATAGCGCGCCCAAGCCTCTCACCACGAAGTTTAATCGATTTTCCAATAGCCAATAGTTTTTCAATTGTGACCATACTTGTGGATTATTACCTGAAGCTTAGTTCATATTTTGTGGCCCTTTCAAGTTGGATATCTTAACTGAAGTACCGAATTAGGAGTGAAAGGGAACTATCCTCGTTAATAAGAGACCTTAACAGGCAGGTAAAGCGGAAAAGTTATAAATTGAATTTATTTATGGAAACTGGGTCACCAATACACCTCGATGAATTCAGTGGCGTTAGAGAAAACTATGAATCGAGAATCCTCCGACAGACTGAAGAAAAGCCCAACATTTTATTCCGCTATATAAATAGCTGACTAAAAAACCAAGGACCCAAGGACTTAAGGATAATAATAGTGTACAAGTTGTTGACAGTGTCGAGAAGTTCAGGTACCATAGCTAGTTTTTCGCCTCGGTATTTACTAGAGAAACCGAGCTTCAGTTCCACATATCAACTCTGGTCCACCGCTTCAATCTCTATTATTCACAATATCTGTGGTTGAAAGAGAGTTGCAAGGCCTCATAGAACTAAAGTCATCCGGTGCAGACAATATACCGACCAAGCTCTTGAAAGAATTGGCAAGCCAGTAAGCAAAACCTCCAGAACATATTTTCCGCTCTTCATTTGAATAAGGGAGACTGGGGTGGTCCGGCGATCACCCCCACGTTGACGCGTTTTCTTCGCTGTCAAGTTGTGCGCCGCCGTCCGCGCGCTCATGGCTAGTTCACCACCACGCCTCGCATGTTAATTGTGCAGGTTGATGCGCAACCTCACACCCCTGCGTGCTCGCTGTATACCCACGGTCGCTCTTATTCGATCTGTTGTGAATGCCGCCCAATCAGCGTTACCTATTTTCTGATTGGTTGCAGGACTAGTCAGGGGTCGCCTCCACGCCTGAGCAGAGGCGCAGGACACACAGCAACTGCTTTGTCTACTGCGAGCCGCTATGTTCTGTAGAA
>JAYGXS010002216.1:0-10999 GCA_036362985.1 Ligula intestinalis | reverse complement strand
TATGTGGCTTCATAAGTAAAAATTTCACATTAATTACACTTAAGACTAAACTTTACAAAATGTACGTTTTACCTATTCTATATTTCTGCTCAATATTTTTCGGTACCATGTCATCAGATGACAGACAGAAACTAGAAAAAATCCAGCGAAGGTTTACCAGAGGTCTGTATAAACGCGATGACACCCGAGACTCCTATTCAATAATGTACAATAGATATGGTCTACAACCCCTCTGGCAAAGGCGACTCCAAAATGGTTTAACTTTCCTATTTAAAGTGACACATAATCAGAACATCCTTAGCAATAATATGTTAACAAATCAAAACGGTTCCCGTTCCACTAGAAACAAACAACATACAATTCATAACGCTAAAGCTAGGACGGCCCAGCGATCAAATTTCTACACCATAAGATATGCGATCATATGTAATGCCTTACCCAACGATATTCGCAAAAGCCACAGTTTAGCCGAATTTAGAAGAAAGACCAAGCAGTTCTTCTGAAATGACATGACGCATATATTTCTGAATAAAATAGGACACTTTGCTAACCAGTTCTTTGACGTCCTATTCGGACCAAAAAGGATCTAACGGTCCAGGAGAGTTCCCGAAAATTTTGGAGAAAACTGGCAAATGCTGGAAGCTTTCCAGTCGACGGTTTCCAACCCTGATAAAATCAAAGCTTAAGCAAGATTGTGCCTTGCCTCCTTTTCCAATCCTTAAAAATAAAAAATAAAAACTAAGAACAATTTATCTATTCCAATATTCCTCTACTAATATCTAAATGTTTATAAAAAATTATTATCAAAAAAAATAATTTTCTCTTCAATTATACTAAAATATAAATTGTTTCCTCTTATAATGTATCAGAAACATAAATACTAATGATGTAAATCTCAATCTCACTTAGATATTTGACAAACGAAAGGCCAAATGTCTTCTGCCGATGCACTTGAATGACGATGGTGCTTCACAGCTGCCTCGACCCACCTCAGACATCTGCAACGTCACATCTAATTAGCAAACTTGTGCCACTGGACAACGATTGTAATCTCCGTATCGAGCAGACCCATGCATTCCGTAGATGCCATATCATCAGCTGATTTTTTTCACCTTTAAGCTGACCGCGACTAAGTAAACCTCAGTTAAAGGACATTACAGTTTTTCAAGACCCCAAGTATTCTTACTGTAAAACCGTAACACATACAATGTATAGCTATTTTATTTCATGTTTTTCTCGATTTTTTCCCTAGAAGTCAGGTTTTTTTCACTTAAAACAAACTCCTTATTTCGCACATTATTGACCTAGGAAAAGACCAACACAATTACAATGGTCACTGCGAAAGAAGGGGTTTTGGTTAGGTTTTTTCCTGCCTTCCGGGGTTTTTGACGGCGCCAAAGATGTGCTTTAAAAATAAACCTTATTATTATTGTTTGTTCTCAGTGGTCCTAAGGTCTTACCTAAGTGGTGGCTAACGCCCTCATATGCTGCTGGTAGGGAAATTCTACAGTCAAAAGCAAAAGCATTCAAATGCAATACCTATATTACCTTCTTCGTTGTATCGGTCACTGCCCGGGTAAAACGTTGTGCACAGTCAACGTCACATTTTATTGCAGTCTGGTTTCCAAAGAGGGAAAGAAAATTTAAATTTTGCTTTTATTTATAAGGAAATAAGTAGGGCTCTTATATATTTGAAATTGCCGTCGCTCACTCATGCAGATTTCGGTTCAGCCTAACAGGTCCTCTTCGTTTCCATACGCACGGTGAAATGCCCCGTGGTGAAACCTGCGCGTTTCGGCGAATTCACGATCATCGGCCATCCCTGATTGTTGGCATAAGTGTTTTGAGGAAATAATGTTGGTTGTGTATACCCACTGCTACCCTCATCTAAGATCTTATTTACGTTGTCTTCAAACCGGAGACAGAGGTGAGAGCGGTGAGCGTGTGGGTAAATTTCCCGAAAGTGTGCTTTAAATCCTATTTTCATTCATGGTAGTTCGCTGCGATGCTTTAGCTTGCTGTAGCCTTCTGCATCTCGTCCAGCTTCTTTCAGCGTCTGTAACATGCCGACACATGCCAAAGATTGATACTCGTTCGTTAATCAGCGTTGACTCAGGTTGTGATACGGATTATGCTGTAGGCTATTCTGAACTCATTTCAGTCATGATCTGGTGCTGGCTTTTTAACGAGCTTCATTCTGACCACTAGCGAACCACATATATTGTTGAAACTGGCTACTTAAGTAATATGCCTTTTTATCATATATTTTGAATGTATTTATAAATCAAACATGCACGAAAAACATATTTGTTGTACCTGTTTGATATTAAATTACGCGAATTACACCGATTAGCGAAAGAGGATCATTTTTTTCGAATTTGTCGGCATGTTGCATGCTTTTTGGCGACTGCTTTACTTCTGTGAATTTAATTTACTACCTGTCCTATTTCCACACCCCCAAAAAGTCATATAACCAACGTGTTTCATTGGTAAAATATGATGGGTCAAGGGGTATACGATGTGCACTTCGTAAAAAAGCTTTGCAAAACGTCTTTAATAAATGACGGTGATTTACTGATACCCCAAAGCGGAGGAGAAATGCGTCGCTGCTCACTTCTGTTAGATCAGGGGTTGGCAGTGTTTCTAACTCAGAGAGCCAAGTAAGCAAATATTTAGAAATATAATGAGGAAGAATTGTCGAGCTCCAGATCAATCGATTAATTGTGCTGAGCCTTCAGACCAAATTCAGAGGTGAGACGTAGCAACAAAACAGGGTAATTATTGTTGTCATAGGCCACTCAACTGTCAGAAATAGTCAGATTTTCAGGGCGCTAGAAAAAACCTATCAAAGGGGATGGGGAAGGATGGCAATAAGCTGTCAGTGGAGTCGGGGGGGCGGGCAATTATAGTGGTATACGCTAATTAGCTGGCCGTGGAGCAGGGGTCATGAACAGCAATAAGTGAGGTGACTTGTCACCCGATCGAGGGTCCTGGCAACCCTGCCTCCTTTTCTGGGCGGCTCTTTATGGAATCTTCGTCGTTTGCAATCCTTACATTTGGTTTGGCCTTGTTTTGTCCTTCGGTCTTATAATGGCGCAAGTCTTTGCAGGCCGCGGGAAGGTCCAGATGCCCCTTGATATAGTTGGCGTCTGAGTATTATGCTTTAAGCATCGGCCTTTCGGCTTTTGAGTTTCCTTGGCCTATGATGGTTGCTCCTTGAAGATCGAAGTCATGACCAGTCTCGGTGACGCATGCTGCAATTCGAGAGTTTGGGTCTAGTCTCTCAGCTGCCCGCTTGTGCTCGTGAAGGTGGGTCTGTAATTTGCGGCTTGTTTCTCCAAAGTATTTGCAGTCTCCCTCGTTGCAAACTATCTTGTAGACAACTGCAGATGTTTCCGTAAAACGTAGTCTCTCTTTAGGTTGCATCATATGCCCGCGTATTGTCGCCTGCAGTCGATGGGCTTTGCCTACGCCAGCTGGTTGCTGCACTCATGAGACTGATTCTGAGACCCTATTTTTGGTAGGGAATGCCTTTCCAGACTTCCGGTTGTTGTTGTTGCACTGGTCGTCATTTTTCTATTCGGCGCCTGCTTTGTTTGATGAATGACTGTAGGTATATATTTGCTTGGAAGAGTTCCTTAAGGTATTGTAGCTCAGGTCTTCTGACGGCTGTGCTTCTGCAATGTGTTTCCACTCTTTGTAAGAGCGTACGAACGCAGCTACGTTTTTGAAAAATGGGGTGATCGCTTTTTAAATGTAGCACTTAATTCATCTTGCTGGCCTTTCTGAATATTGTGGACATCAAGGAAGGGTAGTTGGTTGTTTCTTTCCGCTTCCATTGTGAATTGGATGTTTGGATCAACCGAGTTCAATAAATCTTTGAGGTGCTCGATGTCAGATATTTTGACAATGACAAAATTGTCGTGGGTATAACGAGCCCAAAATGTCAGTTGATACTTGGCGGCGCCTAAGCGTTCTATACGTTGGAGGACCACTTCAGCAATCAAACCTGATTGGAGGAGCCCATGAGAATGCCTTACATTTGCTCATGCATTTGCTTATGTTGGTACGAAGTTTGTTTGTCAAGTAGAAAATGATGTTTCGTTTGGAAATCAGATTTGTTGAGCACTACTGTGAAACGTCCTTTGTCAGCAGGCAGAATGATTACTTCTTCAACGGTGTTTCGACGTTTTAATCCTCTCTTTTCTTCTTGGCCCAGAGTTTCACAGCTTTGCGTTGCATAAGCAGCCATGATGCTTTATGGCGGATTAACTTCTTTGCATCCTCTGAAGCTTTTGGCGATTGAAGGGCCGACGCAAATGTGGTGATTAACTCAGAAGATGAAGCATCTGCTGTGCTGAAGGTTGCTCCACGTTGTAGAACTGCAAGTTGTCTGGTGGTGAGGGTTTTGGACGAAAGGTTGTGGACCAAGTTTGAGTTCTTATTGTCGGCTGGTTCCAACCACTTCATTTTTTTTATTCCAAAACCTCCCCTTTCTGGACCTGCCTGTGATTTGCCAAAGCTGAAATAGTCTCGCCAGATTATCAGCGATAAAACCTCCGAAGATCTGAAAACATTCTCTCATGGCCTTCTCAATCTTAAACTTGTATTTTTGTAGTCGTTGTTGGCAGTCGTTGATAAGAAATCTCAACATCTGCTTGGCAATTCGACCATCGATTCTGATGAAGCCCACCAGGTGCACCAACAGGTTGGTACAGAAGGTGACAGTCTCAGGCGGCAGCTTTAAGGTGATAGAGGACGTAGTAAGGGGCTCCGCACTTTTCATCTTCTTCCGGAGTCTCGAAGATTAAATGGGTCTGCGCGTGGGCTGCTATATCAAATGCAAGCCAGTTCACCGCCTAACTTAGTCGTAATTGACAGTCGACATTCGCGACCGAACTAACTACCCTTACTTACCTATAGTAGGTGCCAGCCCGGCTTTAGTAAACCACGACTGGTACTCCTATTTCTAATACTACCAACTAGGGTGAAGGTTAGTGAAATTACGCGTTGCTACACGTACTCACTGTTTTGTAAGTCGGAATTGACGCTGATTTAAGTCAGCGCTGGGCTCATATCCCAACAATCTCGGCAAGAAGTCTAGTAGCACTGGTGCTGGCACTGACGCCACCACTTGTTAGAGGTGACGCTGAAAAAGCCAACGCTAGGGCTCACAAAGGAGTGTGACTCTGGGTCGAACTATTTTGGGATAGTACATGCTTGGGAGCCTGAGCGCAGCAGCATTTGTCATGTTTCCAACACCCTCAACTTGATCCATCGAGATGTGTACGTTTATGCTAGGAAGAAACTAAGATACGGCTGCTATAGGTTTTTGCCTATGCTAAAGTGCAAAATAATAGTTACCATGCTTACTACGGCCAGTGGATGGTTTACAATAAGTACTGCCTGTGTGTGCGTTTAAAGCGTCGCACCCAGTATGCACACGTAATCTGTGTGACAAAATATTGATTGACATTTGGATAATATTCGCGCGTTTTTTAAGTAGTGCACAAGTTTATAACGTGCCCTGATGTCGAGCATATTGCCGTATTCCACCCCCTTAGTTCGATATGCCAGGCTGTGTCAGCTTGGCATGGTGCGGTTTTCTCTTTGTCGGGCAGTTTGAGCCTGTAAGTAATCCGCTTACCACATGTGCCTCCGCCGGAGATTTCGAGCAGACCGAGCTGAGTCAGCGCTGTCAGGGATAGACATGTAAACGACTGCCAGAGTCAGCTTCCGCGCAACTTAATTTACTCGGGATCGGATGCATCTGTTGAAGTGCAGTGTCTATGCTAGAGATGCAAGTCTTAGTAGCATACTTGTGAAACTCAGTAAATAGCAAGCTGCAGTGTTGCCTGGAAGTACATGTGTGAGATTTTACCTAGTGTGCAGACTTTACCCTAAGGAGATATAGGTAGGTCCACATTTAAAGAAAGATATGTGTATTCAGGGCTAAAGATCTGTCATGCATTTAGGTCGGAACAAGGCGACTTGCATCATTTTTAGTATAATCCTCTTAAAAATGCTGCACGTATGCCAAAAGTGCTAAGTGATGCCAACTACCGCTCACGTTACAGTCATCCGCTTCAACCGGTGGAAAGACAAATCGAGACGACTAAGCAGGAATCAGGCGTAAGCCGTTTTTGCCAGATGCAGCCAGAAAACAGCGCCCAATTTGGTTCTTTTTGACAGTAGATTTTGCTTGGGTAATACTGCACTGTCTACCCTCACTCATCTAGGTGTCAATGCTGGTACTGCATCTGTTTCATATGTACGGAACGGTTATAGACCAATCTGCGATCTATTACTGCACGCCTATTGAGCACAAATCAACTACTACGGAAGTCCAAAAAAGATTCATGCGAAATATCTGGAAGCAAAGGCATTAAAAGGGCTGCAAGTCATGTGAATACCGCAAAAATTGTAAATGAGAAGGACGTCAGGAGCCTTAAAGACGGCTAGCATACAGGCAGCGAGTCGCACTCACGGCAGGCTATCGATCGGCCTACAGCCGACGAAGGTAACTGCAGTCAATCACTGATTAATTGAACATTTTAGCTTGGTTATTCGTTGAGTCACAAGGCGACCGAACCGCTGCACAAGCCACAACAAACGCTGATTGGCTCGATGGAAATAGGTTTACACTGGCTTGTTACCCTAAATATGTTGTAACAATAACGCTCACAGGCTTCTGAGTTTGCGCTATTCTTGTCTTGTTCTTCCTTTGGGCCCACACAATACGTTATTAGGTGGAGACATCTCAACTTTACCAATTGAAACATCAACAAGGACAAGGATTACACGAAAACCAAAGACGAAAGTCCTACGAAATCAAAACGCTCCTGTTCAGAATGCACGCGTTATATGTGATAAGGGTTTTGGCTTTACAAGGCCCATTTATCGACGACGTCCTTCACAGGGATGAGCTAAATGGTAGGAGAAAGTGATACCGTGTCAACAGTATAATTTTGCTACTTACAATAATAAGGTTGGTTGTTTCAATTTTTATTTAATTGGAAATATTAGTATTAGGCTCCGGCTGTACTTAAGATTAGCTTTGCTGCCCAAAAAAATATCCACGCGCAAGAAGCCGATAAACGTTATTGTCACCGTATGTTTGTAGTAATGACTGTATCCTATAAACAATGCACACGCCTGTGCATGTATTACCGGTTTTTGCTACTTTATTTCTGCAAATATATATTATTATGAACATTCGACGGATCGCAAAACGTTCCAGTGATCGTCTTCCTTGCATTTGCGGCTACCACGGTACGTGGCTTGGAGAGTGGCTAAACGACGGGATAACTGGGACCATGCAGTCAGTCCAGTGTGTGTCTTGTTGCGTGAAGTAGCCAAACGACGGACTGATGATCAGGATGCAACGGCATTTTTTTCTAATGGGACCTTTATGGACTGTTGGTCGCGCTAGCCACCTGCACCCTCCCTCATGTCTGATCTTCTCGACTGTTGTCATGACACTGGATACAGGTGCGCAAGTGGAGAAGGAGTGGGGTCTACTTTCACCGCGTATGCCTTTAGCTTGCTGAAGCTCGTGGTAGACATCGTCGATTACGACGGTCGAACTGTCCTGTCACAGATTATGCCGATAAATCCATTTAAGACGGTAGTGCCACGGGTAATTGTTTTGTGCGTTTGCTGTTAGCGATATCGTTCCATCAAATTGGCATACTGTGAACATTTCATCCGGAGAAAAAATGTCTCGTTTACGATTTCTTTGCAGGGTATCATCAAACACTTTGGACTAAAAGACTGCACTAGGAAGATACACTTATATGTAACCAAAAAGAAATAAATTAAGAATTGGAACTTTCACAGGCAGATGTTTACCACCGAAAGTTGCAGTTGTGCGATTCCTGATTACTGTAGGACATGCTGACGAGTATGTTAAATACGGGCCCACGGATGAATAACTCCCTCGCTAGATGCGGCACTGGCATACAGAGTCGTACACAGGCAACTAGGGGCGTGCTTTATTAATTTAAATGTAACCCATGTAATTGCGACCTGATAGTTCTGCTTAATTCATCCTTGCCTCCTCGTAGAGCCAATTTATCACTTTTATAGAAGGCCTTGCTTAGAGCACTGTCAGGAGAGTCGTGAAACCAACCATCGCAAGCCGTCCACTTTCACGAACCGTGTCACTTGATGCCTGTTAGTACGGCCCTCGTAAAGACCCAGTTCAGACCATAGGCTCGCCAACTGCTCCAAGGATTTTTGTGATGGACATTTTTGCAACGTAAAAATAATTTAGTTTTGCTCCCATTTATTTCTTTAAAATGGGCATGCGGGCCACATTGAAAATTCCCTCAAACAGCAAAATACACTGTCAAACCAAAAAAACGTCCGCAACAGAAGTTTGATATTGTTATTTCTAAAATTAATACAGCAACATTACCTCTTTTAAAACCACTTTATTTAGATGCATAGCTGTGGATGGATACCTTTGCAAATGGAATGTCATTTTGAAGATAAAGTTCGTTCACCTGTGTTTTTATTGAATTAAACATAAATGATACAATTTGGCTCGAAAAAAAGGACCTCACTTTCTACTTTTTATTACCGTATTTACCGCCATGACGGAATACTTCCAGGCTCTGGTTTATGCTTATGAGTGCAAAATAGGGTTGCCATATTCTTACCAACATATTGCAACAATATTTATTATTCTGTCTGTTCTGCTTCTAAGTTAAATATCCCCGAAAATTCAAATGTAGATTGCTCCTTCTTCCTTGGGCATATAAAGGGTAACTGTTTAGTAAATGTCCATCCAGCTTCCGTTTGAATGAATCTGGGGAGTTCACCAATACAACCTCCACGGGCAGTTCGTTCCAGGCACCGATGACTCGTTGTGAGAACGACTGCTTGCAGACCTCTAAATGGGATAAGCTTTCCCGCAGTTTAAGGGAATTCTCACGGAGGTTTATTGAATTGGCGAATGCAAAATATCATCAAACTACCGGTTAGAAGGTCATACCAATTTATTGCTGCTAGTTTATTTATCATTGCGGTGTGATTTCCACACCAGAAGTTTAACCGAACTTCCGTATTTTCGGTTGATTGGTGTTTGAGGCATATTACCACAGGATCATGACACGATCACTCTTTCCAGGAGGCGTGATTGACCTAATTTCGCTTGTATTAATCGGGTCTTTCGATAACATGAGGTCTAAACAGTTCGCTGTTTGTACTTCTTTTATTCTCGTTGGGAATCCAACATTCTGCACGAGAGAGAGGTCTCCCATCAGCTTTAGGAGTATGGAGCTATTTCTTGAGAACCCCTAACTGATAGCTCATCCCAGTTAATCAATGGGTCGTTAAAATCTCGATTGATCAGCGCGTTTCCATTTTGCGCCAGTTCACGCATTAATCGAAGCAAGTTCTCGTCACCCTCTAGAGATTGATTTGGCGGTCTATAGACAGTCATTACATGTAAAGTGGGTGCACCAAGCATTTTCAGTTTAAGCCATAGCTTTTCAAGGTGAACTAATTTTGCGCTCTGACGCAATGATGCTCTTCTTGACAAACACTGTTATGCCTCCTCCGCTCCTATGTATCCGGTCCCGACGAAAAACTTGGTATTCTCGGTGTACAATTTTGGCTTCCATTAAGTCAGTCTGCAGCCAGGTCTCTGTAATTGATATGGCATGCGGCTGCAGGTCAGCTATAGAAACTTTAAGCTCGTCAATCTTCTAAAGCAAACTCTGTGCGTTCGTATTAAGAAAGCGC
Source organism: Ligula intestinalis (assembly GCA_036362985.1). NCBI lineage: Eukaryota > Metazoa > Platyhelminthes > Cestoda > Diphyllobothriidea > Diphyllobothriidae > Ligula > Ligula intestinalis. The sequence goes on along the minus strand of JAYGXS010002216.1, from coordinate 1,249 downwards.
AGCTGCGCCAGCATAGAGTTATGAGCAATTTGCAGGTCGATGTGGCCGGGAGATATTTATGGATTATCTACTTTATTACATGAGTTTGGTCTACTTTTTATCTGTAAAACTCAGTCTTATTGGCCATCTCCAGAGGACGGAATTCTGAGCGGTGATGATTTCCCCCTTCATTATTGGCAGGTTCCTCCCACCCGCATTTGATCTCCTGTGCAGTTCAGTTTTCAATTCCCTCCACGTCTCCCTCTCGGCTGGTGAGTACTCTCGCTGAAAAATATAACCGTTTGATACCTGTTTCGTAGTTGCGATTTTTCTGTTCAACAGTAGCTTCGCTTGTTCTTCGTGCTTGAGTTTAAATTTTATCAGTCTGGGTTCACCCGAGGCCACATATGGACACTTCTTCAGGCCTATCCAAAATGCTTTAAGACGGGGACCACCATTTTTTCATTTTCATGTAGGAAAAGTTTAACGTATCCGCGTAATACATCCATATCATGGTCAATTCCATTCTTTGGGGTATCCGAATACGATTCAGGCATGCTTTGTATGACGATGCACTGGCTGCGATTGAATAACGGGCTATGAGCTTTATGATTGAAGCTAACGGAAGAGTGGTCATCGTCGACTTGGGCTGTGGGATTCATAAGTTCCGTCTTTTGGTTATTAGGAGGACCCAACCAATCCTCATTTGTGTCAAGGCCAATCTTTTGTGTGGTAGACGGCGGCGTCTTGGGCTCTTCGGAAGACGCGACCAGACTTATCCTTACGGGTATCTCAGAGAGCGCCTGCTTGGTTATCGGGGCTGTGTTAAGCATGACCCTCCTTGAGTAAGCAAAATGTTCAGACCCTTAATCATGGGCTTCTGGTATCGTAGCGATTCCGTCTGCCTGTTGGCTGACGTACAGGGTTTGACTCCCGGGTCCTCCACATTTTCGTGGATTTCCGACTCTTTGAATAGGTCAAATTCCACTACTGGTTCTGCTGGAGGTTGCTTATGCAGTATAGAAACCTTCTCTGTTTACTTTTTCTTGGCTTTTTCTCGGCTTTCAGTCGTCTCCGACATCAAGCCATGCGTTAAAGTATGCAGAAGTAACTTCAGTTCCTCAAATTCCGTTTTAAGGCATATCATATCCATCTGCATGACGGAAAATGCTTTGCTAAGTTCCATGTCCGATATGCTATCTCGGTCTTCGTAATTTGTGTCAATTGAGCTCGGAAGACGTCTAGGCCTTTAAGCAGGGGGCGATTTCGT
>JAYGXS010002215.1:0-11002 GCA_036362985.1 Ligula intestinalis | reverse complement strand
GCAGCTGCCTCGACCCACCTCAGACATCTGCAACGTCCCATCTAATTAGCAAACTTGTGCCAATGGACAACGATTGTAATCTCCGTATCGAGCAGACCCATGCATACGGTAGATGCGATGTCCTCAGCTGATTTTTTCGCTTTCAAACTGACAGCGGCTAAGTATACCTCAGTTAAAGGACATGACAGTTTTTCCAGACCCCAAGTATTCTTGCTATAAAATCGTAACACCTACAATGTATAGCTATTTTATTTCATGTTTTTCTAGCTTTGTTCCCTAGAAGTCAGGTTTTTTCACTTAAAACAAACTCCTTATTTCGCACACTATTGACCTAGTAAAAGACCAAAACAAATACAATAGTCACTGCGAAAGAAGGGCTTTGGGTTAGGTTTTTTCCTGCCTTCCGGGGTTTTTGACGGCGCCAAAGATGTGCTTTATTAATACTTGTAGCGCGCCGTGCTCACGGCAGACTGTCCATCGGCCTACATGTGTCGAATACAACTGGTGGTCAATCAATCAACAAGTTAAACTTTAAGCTGTAGACATCCGTGAGTCAAAAGCAAATCGCGTCGCTACGCACGCCAGGACAGAAGCTGATGGGCTCACTGGACATAGTTCCACACGCGTATGTTGCCCTTAATATGCTGTACCAATTTCGCAACAATACTTCTGCTTTCGCACATTTCTTGTCGTGTTCTTCCTTGGAGGTTCATGCAAGACGTGATTAGGTGGTGACGTCTTGGACTTGGCAACTGTTACAATAGCCATCACCCTACGGCGAAGGCTAATCAAGAAGCCAAATCGTGCGCATGTTTGGTGTCCCACTACCTTCCCTTGTTCGTGCCCATAAGGCTACGCTTTGCTATAAGGAATTTCTACTGGAATTTTGTGCTAGCCCGCCCGCTCATCACACTGTCATCGCTTTTAAATGTGTCTGATAAAACAAAGGGAGACTGAAACCTATTTTTCCGGGTCGTAATCATTTTTTTCATGTAGACGAATGTTTTTTTTTCGGCCGATAGAGCTGCCATCCCAATCAAAAATATTCTTAAATTGCTCTGTTAGTTCATGTTACTTGGGGAATTATCCTTATCAAGGGTACACGTGATCAAATTCGTAACACATTCTTTTAAATTGAACGCGGTAATTTCAAGTAGACTATCCGGCATCTCGGTCCTAAAGGGCACTTCAGTCAAACCGATATGGAAAATTAAATATACGAAACATTTACGCCTAATACGCAGTTTCAGAGTTCGCCAGGGCAAAGAACAAACGTATGATTGAAAACAACGTGATCGAATTCTACCAAGTTTTAAAATAGCGGAGGATAACCTCGGTAGTTCTGTGTGTTTAGGAAGCAATTAGAGTGCAATTGTATCAAAAATTCAAGACGCTCGGAATATAATATACTCGGATGCTTAGTAAATCAGGAGACAATTAGCTCGCGACCGCACGTACTTAGTTGAGGCTTATGATTTTCCCCACGAATCATAAGGACGAATTTATTTAAAGAATGGGAAAGGCACCTTTGCAACATTACTAGGAGAAGGTCTGAAGATCTTTAGTTAAGAGTTCAAGCACGTGGTTGTAGACTGCCTGCTTGCATCGACAGCGAAATTCGAAATCACCAGCATACGTAAAAGGCCTGCTTTTCTGAACGAAATCTAGTACATTGAGAAGAAAAAGAATTTATCGCAGGGAGAACACTATTAATTTCCTGATATTTGGACATCCTTTGAAGATTCTTCTTCAGAGATATCAGCAGAAAACAGTAGTAGAAGCGGGTGATGTATGCACAGGAAGTTGCAGTACTTATAGAATACAGTAATTACTGCAGACTTATGACAACGACAAGTGTCGATAATTGCCCCCTTGTGTGTTACCTGCTTGCTCACCAGCAGGCGGGTCGTGGCTTGTTTAAAGTGCATCACGCGTGGTGATTGATGGGCCAACTGGTTCCCAGTGTTGGTGTTAGATGTTGCGGTGGCCTGTGCGTTCCCCAAGTGGTGACTTGCTTTGGTCAGACCGAGCCTCAGCAATAAATACGGAATGAGCAAGTCGTTGCATATGTTTGTGGACCATGTGGACCATGTGAACCATGACTCAAGTAATAAAAATAAGGTTTATTGGTAAGACACCTCTTGGGCACCGTCAAAACCCTTGGAAAACGGGAAGAAACCTAAAACAAACATTCCTATAGCACTCAGATATTGGCTCTGCTATTGTTTTATGCTTAGTAAATAGAGTGCAAGACAAGAAGTTTGTTCTTATATGTTATAACGAAACCAGATTTATTGTCCTGAAAATTGAAGCAGCTATGAAAAAAATATATCAATTCTGATAAGCTTGTTCCAAGAAATACGACAGTTTGCTGCAGGATTTTCTCTTGAAATTATTGTTTTTTCACCACTTTAGTCATCGATTTAGCTCCACCAGAGATGCTAAGTGTTTCAATTGAAACATGAAATGCTCCTGAAATTGCTGTCTTTCTCTAAAATGATGCATACTGGCAGACTGGCCGTAACCTTATCAGCATTAAAACGTTAGTTAAACACCGTCATATTATTCTAGATTTTCACAGGCATACACACTCCGACAGAAAAGCCGCGGGATATTCGGGAACTGCACTGATAGCAATGGTCTAGGTTTAAAGGGTCTACTGGTCATAGGTCATGTCAAAGGGTCTAGGGGTCAATTCCCTTAGACCCTTTGGCACGACCTATGACCAGTAGATCCTTTGCACCTACAACATTGCTATCAGAGTGGTTGCAGTGGCCTAGGTTGACAATTTTGGTCTACCAAGTTGAAAAGCTCAATACTTACAAGACCTAAATTGTGGGATTCATTTCTCAATTTATGACTTGATCGCACAAAAAGTACGGAACAAGGCAGTGGATAGAATAACCTAACTATCACTATGAACCATCTCCTATAACAGCGCTTGTTTTAATAACCTGTATTATTCGAACGAAGATGAAGGTATGAGCATGCTTTTAACTCTCATCTTTTTTTTCTCCTAGCAAAAAGTGTATTTCCTCTTCGAACATGCATCTGGGTATGCCCTGTTGTCCACAAAAATGCATCAATTGTCCGATGTGGTTGATGCCATCCCCGAAGTGTCAGCTGACTACGAGACATTTTCACAGTGTTTCAAGCTTCGTGGCTTTGTGTCATTTACATCAGCCGAAAATGCATTGGAAAATTGCAACTCAGTTTCTGAGGGGCTGGTGCACGATGACCTTCAATCCTTTTTGTTATCATATCTGAATGAGGGAAAAAATATTATGCTTTGCGTCGCTGATCGTAGGCTGGCTGATGCAATCAAGTCTCCCGAAGTTGGATTGCCAGGGAATATACAATGTACATCTGAATCAATGGCTTCGGAAATATTCCGCAAGATTAGACAATTCTTCCCTCTTTACATTGCTGAGCTGTCGCACTTTGCAGAATCACAAGCGCAAATTGGTCTTGGTCATAGTTATTCTCGCGCCAAAGTGAAGTTTAACGTTAACAGGCAAGGCATCAATTAAACCATTATATTTTGTAGGGCCGACAATATGGTCATCCAGACAATCAGCTTGTTAGACCAAATGGACAAAGATATAAACACATTTTCAATGCGCATTAAAGAATGGTTTTCGTATCATTTTCCGGAATTGATGAAAATTGTACCCGAAAGCGCAAATTACATAAAACTGGTAAATCTCTTGCGGTCCCGGGAGGAAACTACTGAAGACCGCCTGCAAGAGATCGAAGATATAATTCAGGATCGTGAGAAAGCCAAGGCTATTGTTGAGGCGGCAAAAACTTCTATGGGTACACTAAATTTCCAAGCGTAATATTTTGCAGGCTTTGATGTGACGGACCAAGATATTGAAAACTTGAAGCTTTTTACGGATCGCATCAAATCATTTTTGGAACGTCGAACGAAGGCATACGACTATCTAGTGTCCAAATTGTCCGGTGTCGCTCCTAACCTCAATACCCTTATTGGGAGTCAAGTCGCCGCTCGACTCATATCCCATGCCGGATCACTTACTAATTTGGCGAAGTTTCCGGCCTCCACAATTCAGATTTTAGGCGCTGAGAAGGCCCTGTTTAGGGCTCTGCGTACGCGCGGACGAACACCAAAGTATGGGCTGATCTTCCACAGTTCTTTTATCGGCCGTGCAGCGAAGGAGAATAAAGGTCGTATTTCCCGTTTTCTGGCGGCGAAGTGCGCTCTCGCCACCAGGATTGACTGCTTTAGCGACATCTTATGTAGTGTTTATGGAAAACACTTGCGGCAGCAGGTCGAAGACCGATTAAAATACTTCGAGAGCGGTGAAATGCCACAAACGAACGCTGAAGCTATGGCTGCTGCAATTGTTGAGGTTAGTGCCATAATTTGCTATTATTTTGACTGTCATGTCAGTTCATAACAAATATTTTCTGTTAAGCTGCAGTGTTAAGGTACTCAAATCAATTTAAACTTATTTTTTTTGCAGTTGACACAGTCTAGCGTTTCCATTTATATCAAACAGGCTGCTTCAGCCGATTGTCCAAACTGGCTGATCGGCGCAGTTCGGGATGCCCCTTTAAGGCAAGCCCCCGTGCTCACCTGTCCGACCACGATTTGACTCCTGTTTTTTGAAAGTTGACCCCGACGCTTGCTATGGTAGTGGAAAATAAATCCCTGCAAGTAGATAATCTGCACTCTTCAGGCGAACTCGAGACGTGTACATCGTGTAATGCAGTTATAGAATTCGTCATGGCTGGTGTGGTAGTGGTATCACTGGCAAATTTAACAAGCGAAAGTTCAAGTTAATCGTCAGAGACACGTGTCACTGTTGGTTACAGTTGTGCCTTTGCGGTACCTGCGGACGACAAGAACCCCGGGACTGTAGTGTAGTGCCTCTTTGGAGTCAGTCGTTGACCATTCGGTATTGGTAAGCCTTCGCACACATAACCAAATGCTTATACCAATCGCTCGCGTAGACCCCCTTGGGCGTTGGCCTGATTACTGAGCCCGGCTTTGCAATTTTCCCTTCGACCTTGTCCAATTCAAAAGGCCTTTATCCTCATAAGTAGTCCAGTTTGACTGCCGTTTGCTTGACCCACTTGATTATGGTTTGGAAGTGCGTCAGCTTCTGCGGACCTTCGTGTTTTGCCGGGTGGGCATTCTCAGCAGACTTTCTGATTGGTTGTTGGTGGTTGTCTGTCCTACCGCCTTGACTGAAGAGCCTAGCCAGAAAGCAACGTGTGACTTGAAATTGGTGCTTTTTAATTTCCTTATAAATTTCTCACAACCTTTGAGTAAATCGGTCTATTTGAAAGCGTATAGGCGTAGATTAAAATTTGACATGTATAATGGGGCTGACTTCTATTAGCCACAGTCGGATAATCGCATAATATTCATTAAACTTACAACAAACATGTATTAGTACAGGATACACCATATAGGTAACACTGGTACTAGCTTTTAGATATTTTCTGCGGGGTCCTTATATTAATTATCATGCAGACTAATCCCAAGATTTAGTACTCATGTCAAAATGACGGCTAACCATGTCTACTTATGCAGTATGCAGTTTTATATAAAACTCGCAAATTTCGTTTTAGCTTGTTTCTTTTTCAAATTCTATGCTTGAAGAAAGAATAACTATCGGGTTAAAAAGTTTATAATTCGGAGATTTGTGGAGACTGAAATGTTAATTCATGATACACAGTATTTGCCCATTTATAAATGTTGGTTTTAAAGTACCCAAAACGGTTCGCGTCCATTGCAAAATACCAAAAGCTCTATTAATTGCAGGCTGTCTGAAATAAATCCGTTCAAAGGCCGGCATCTCGACGAAATTGAAATATATTACTACGTAGTTATTAATATTCCAACCATACTTAAGTAATCTTTTCGAACAAAAAAAAAACAAATTCCCGATTCGGCTAACATTTTAATAAGACAGAATATATACTCTACAGTGGGTGGTGTAACTATTAACTAATGGTTTGAGGTGTAATTTCGGCGAGGCAGGTTTGCAGTATGGACTATTGTGCAGCATAATTCTAAGATATTTTGACCACACTTGGATGACTTTCAGATCACTTGCGGAAAATGAATATTGCTCCTTGATGGTAATAATAATAATAATAATAATAATAATAATATGTTTATTATGCCAGTTTACAGGCAATTGTAAAGAGTTGGTAATGCACCTCTTGGGCGCCTTCCAACACCTCGAAGACCGGAAAAAACCTAAAACAAACTCCTTATGTTGCAGCCAGTATTGGTTTTGTTTCAGGTTTTTTGTTTCGTCAATACTGGGCGAGATTAGGAGTTTGTTTCAAGTGAAAAAAACCTGCCTTCAAAGGTATGATACAAACGGAATAAATGTACAGTTGTAAGCTGAGTTGACTCATCAGCAGGAGAACTGTTTCATATCGTTTAAAAACATAAGTTCCAGACGGAGAGGGTTGGCACAAGAAAACAGTGTTCTCAGTCTTTCATCAATGGTTGTCGGCAAAAGTTGCGAGCTATCGGCTGAAGGGTTAGCAGACTGCGGGTTGCTGCTTCAGCCGCATTATCTTCAGCAGTGAAGCCTGGCGGGGTTCAAAGTCCACGAACGCCATCAGAGTGAAAGAGAGATTCCACCGAGTCAGCACCCAAAATTCGGGAAAGTTGTCCTGAATGTAGAAAACTAGTTACAGCTCTCTTAAACATAGGGTAGTTTTGCTGGGTTTTAATACTTTTGGGCAGCTTATTCCAGATTGATATGGCATTTACTGAAAAGAATTGCCGGTACTTAACTGTGCGTGCCATAGGAAGAAATAAAAATACGTCTCGATGACTGGCGCGTCGAGAGTGCTCAAGCTGCCTTATTGTACTAAGAGGATTAAAGGTTTGACCATTCAAAAGTTTAAACAGTAAAAATAGACCCTTCTGCAATCGACGAAGCCATAGGGGATCCAGCTTTATAAGTTCGCACCTTTGTTGGTAGGTTAAGTTACGGTGTTCTGTAGTGAAAACTCTTCTAGTGAAGAAGTGCTGCTAAAAAAGTATTAACAGCAAGTATGCATAAAATATCCTCTCTTGTACGCATTCAATGAAAAAAGGCGTATCTTCAACTCGCTTATCCATAGTAGGGGTGGCTTTTCGTTTGTCATTATGATTTTTTTAAGTCCGTGAAAGGTCGATTCGGATACCATTCATTTTTGCAATGTGGTGCATATTAATTGGTAAATTTAATGAGGTCTATGTGGTACTTTCTCAATAAAATTGAGGAACTGAGTTCTCTTTAAGTGAATAGTGCACCACTTGTAGGTTGGACAGTCTGAAAGCAGTTGAAACAGCAATCGGGGTTCAGAATGGGAAACTAATAATAGAACCTACTCACAGCTGCTCAGTAGCCCGCGTTTTCAAGGAGAGTGGGATATGAAAACGGACCCGGACTAATGATTAAATAGAAACCGCACGCCTTTTCCATCAATTGTAGATTTTGCTACCTGTCTCAATCAAACATTTTTTTTTCCGTGGGAAAGTAGAATTGCAAAGGTCAGAACTCTTTTAGTAGACATCGTTTGGCCACCGCCTTTTCGCAAGATGCACCTGTTGCATTGGAACTATTTAGTGACCAGCTGGTCCACGTATGAATGAATTGATATTTCACTGTTTCGGTCTCCGTGTACGCGTCAACATTGGCTGTTGAAGTTAACGATGGAGTTCTACTTGTCACTGGACCAACTCTCTGTGAACTTCTGATTGTTGTCAGCGACAAAGATGGTCGGACAGGGTCAAGCGACTTGTAAGGCAGTCCTTTTATTGGATACGGGAGCTTCGTTTTGGGTGCGACAACGATGAATTTTGAACCTTTTTCACATGAACTGATTAACTGTTAACAATGCCTTGTTCCAGTAGCGCCACAGGGGCAACTCAGTATTAAAAAAACATGCTACTGAACATTTGTAAATAGGCATCCTACCGTGTGGATAGCTTCACGAGGACCGTCATTGTCACGTGCTTCTGCCTAACTATCTACAGTTGCCTGCATACTCGCTAATGTCATTTTCGTGAAGCGAGTCTATTTAGAATTACTAGAAGTCTACTATTTCGTCTCTTGACAGTCGGGGAACTGTTCCCTTTACTGCTTTTAGGCTTCCTGGACGGCCGTATCCCGAGAATTCAAATCCTTCGTCTGCATTACCTGTAGTCCAGTAGGCATTATGGTGGCATACTATTGAAACAACCTGCTATCGGCGATGTTGAAGACTTATTTATTTGTGGTCACCTTCAGCTACCCTTCAAGCTGCGGTTCATTAACGATTTTGTTTGATTGGATCCTTCAGTACACGACCGCAGATCACTTTGATTTTCCAGTTAGTGTGGATTCGTTTGGCGCCGGTAAACCCTCTTGTTTAGTTGCGGCGTGCGAAGCGTGCCCCTACGGTGCATATGGGCGTACGCAGTCTTCGTTCGATGGTTTTGGTACTTCTAAAATTGAGGGAAGGTCTGCCAAAAAACCACATTTACCTTCTCGTTAGGCTTCCATCATGATGGTCCTCCGGGACGAATCTTTTCTTGCTCCTTCTCCGTTACCTTTGTTCGTGCTTCCATCACCTACTTTAACAACGCTTGTCTTTTAAATTTTAGGCTGACAAAGTGATTCGTAAGCTGAAAAAGCGAGCCATCGCTACCCTTAACGGTTCCGTTTCTCCCAACCTCAGTTTCTACACGAAAAACGATGACGTCGATGCGCCTTCGTCTGAATTGAAGAAGAAGAAGAAAAAGAAGAAGCAGCAACAGCAACAGCAAACCGAGCAGGAGGTGTCAGTAGAAGACCTGGCACCCGAACCGGAGGATGAGTCCCAGAATGTGGTGGATGAAAATGAGGTGGAGAAGCAGAAGAAAAAGAAGAAGAAGCGAAAGCACAGTCTCTCCGAATCCGCCGCGGTGGCGGCTGCCGAAGATGTCCCCAAATCGGCTAAAAAAGTGAAACTGGATCAGTCAGTGGCAGTGACCACTGAAGACGACAGCGTGCTGACAACACCAAAGACAAAGAAGAAGAAGCGAAAGTCGGCGGCCGCGGCAGTTGCTTCGGCGCCAGGCGAGCTTAATGCGGACTAGGTATTCGTCGTAGAGGACAAATCATAACAAAAAAATTGCCTTTACGATACGCTTACTGCCTCTCCTTTCTCTCCATCCCCCCTGGTGTACACATGCACTCCTCTTTCTATCTGCATTTTGTAAACAACTTTGCGCAGTTTCCTTCTTGGATTTTATGCCCCCCGCCGTGTTGTCTGCCGTTCGCACGAAGCCTGCTTGTTGAAGCGAGCAACATCTGCCTATTGACAAGCGGTCTGGGGTCTTTGTGATTGCAGCGTTGAGCGGTTTTATGATGAACCATGGCTCTGCAACCTGACCGCTTATGCTGTCATATCTCGCCAGCAGAAGTTTTGCTGCTCTACGTGGTATATCCTGACAGAAAAATGTGTCTCTTATTTTCTTTACTTCAAGCCGTACTATTTGGAGAGACGCCAAGGCTTCGAAATGCTGACTACCTTAAAGCGGTGCTGGTGTGTTGCTCTTCCGTCTCGCATCCTTGCTACTGCTTAACCTCCTACGAATGGCTCATTGTCTTTTTGGAGGTTTGGGAATGGGATCTGAGCGTGCGGTTTATCGCCTCAGCTTTGCAAGTTCAGATGTGTCCCTCGCAGACAAGGTCGTTGGTAGGCTCAGTCACTAAGTCCATACTCCGCACCAGATGACTCACTGGCGGTGGTGGTGCACGAGTAGGAGAAGAAGAAGAAGAAGAAGAAGAAGAGGAAGAAGGAGGAGGAGGAGGAACCACAGAGAAAGCGCCAGCAGCTTTCAAGTCCCGTCGGACATCTGGTTAGTCAACTCGTACCGCCGCGCGCAAAAGCGTGGTGTTCCAACAAAGCCCCCATTCTCCTCTCCCACGACGGCCGCCGACTCCCTTGACATCTCCACGAATGACTCCAGTGCTAAAAGGCACGGACTTTAGTCTCTGGCCGAGCAGGACGGTAAAGAATGCAAACGGTTCCATTTAAAGTGAACCCGCAGCTCAAATCTTACGATTAGTTTCAAAAGGGGGAAATGTTAGAAGGAGCCTAACGGACAGCTAGCATATCTACAATAGATATGGTCTTAAACCACTCTGGCAAAGGCGACTCCAAAATGGTTTAACTTTCCTATTTAAAGTGACACATAATCAGAACATCCTTAGCAATAATATGTTAACAAATCAAAACGGTTCCCGTCCCACTAGAAACAACCATCATACAATTCATAACGCTAAAGCTAGGACGGCTCAGCGATCAAATTTCTACACCATAAGATATGCGATCATATGGAATGCCCTACCCAACGATATTCGCAAAAGCCACAGTTTAGCCGATTTTAGAAGAAAGACCAAGCAGTTCTTCTCAAATGACATGACGCATATATTTCTGAACAAAGTAGGACACTTTGCTAACCAGTTCTTTGACGTCCAATTTGGACCAAAAGGGATCTATCGGTCCAAGGATTTCCCGAACATTTTGGAGAAAACTGGCCAATGCTGGAAGCTTTCCAGTCGACGGTTTCCAACGCTGATAAAATCAAAGCTTAAGCAAAATTGTGCCTTGCCTCCTTTTCCAATCCTTAAAAATAAAAAATAAAAACTAAGAACAATTTATCTATTCCAATATTCCTCGACTAATATCTAAATGTTTATAAAAAAATTATGATGAAAGAAAATAATTTTCTCTTCAACTATACTAAAATCTATATTTTTTCCTCTTATAATGTATCAAAAGTAAAAATACGAATGATGTAAATCTCAATCTCACTTAGATATTCGACAAACGAAAGGCCAAGTGTCTTCTGCCGATGCAATTGAATGACGATGGTGCTTTGCAGCTGCCTCGACCCACCTCAGACATCTGCAACGTCCCATCTAATTAGCAAACTTGTGCCAATGGACAACGATTGTAATCTCCGTATCGAGCAGACCCATGCATACGGTAG
>JAYGXS010002214.1:0-11002 GCA_036362985.1 Ligula intestinalis | reverse complement strand
TGAGTCAAACATCGCGAAAAGATTTCTGTACTTGTCAGTAAACATTTGCAAACGATATGTGGCCACGACATCCATGTTTAGTGTTGATTTTTGCGTCAAACATATTGCTGGTATATTTTAATTATTGGCAAAATTTCGGACTCTGAGATACGCGTATTTCTGGGTCATTACCCTTCATCGGTCAGAGTAACCTGATTCAAGTATAGCCGCAGAAACTGCCGCTTCACTCGAGATTTTAACCCGGGACCAGTGAGCTATAGACGACCGTATTATCCACTGAGCCATTAGTTCCACGTCTTGCCAGTTTCTCGATCGGGATGTAAATTAGTACATGGGTGTACTTTGATCTGGGAGGTACATGATTCAAGTATAGCCGCAGAATCTGCCGCTTCACTCGAGTGTCCACAAATTCGCCAGACGAAACAAGCCATGATTGGTGAATCCTGGGCGAGATCGGAGTGCACCCATGTACTAATTTCTGCTATATGTTTAGCTGAGATTTAGATTTAGGCTGTTGGTTAAAACGACTTAAGGCTCGGGTAAAGAAGTTTACTTAATATAAATTTAAGTGGTGATTGGGATTGAATTTTGAATAAACAAGACCATGGAATATGCAGAACAATTGGATCTTGTTTGAAATTCAGGGATAAACGTGACAGTTTAAACATCTTCTACCTACTAGAAGCACAACAGAGTCAACAGTGTCTGAGAGAACCACTTTGTCATGGAGTCGCTTCCGCGCTTCGATCACCCTTTGCGGGAAGGCGTTCCGTCAAAGGTCCATATGGGCCGGCTTCCTCTGCATTTTATGGGATGAAAACGCAGGATATCCGCCCAAAACTATTCGAAGAATTCGCCAAATTCCAAGCTGCACTCACGCCCTACGACCATTGTATATGCTTGGATAAGGTCACCGCGGAGATGCTTGTAATTCAGCAGGAGTTAATTTAAGGTCAGTCAATCTGCTTTCATGATGCATTAATCTTATATTCTTAACCATCATTTTAAGCCTCGTTTCCATTCCTTCGAGCCAGAGGTTATCCTTCTTGAACCACGTACGCCAGGCTTGGAGTGCAAAGTTTAAGTTTGACCGAACAAACGGTCCGTCCCTTTTTCCTGAAGATCTTTCTTGAGGTTCTTCTTACACAACACGTCCTCGTTCCAACGGGAGCATGCGGAGGGCAACAGGCTGTTTGTTTAGACCTTTTCTTCACTAAGCATTACAACTGCATATACGAAGTATGATGCCTAACTCCACTACGTCTAAGTGACCACGCTGTACTTTCGTGGGATTCTGGTCTTTATTCTCATCCTTTACAGTAAACAATCTAAAGCCGAATATATGACAAGGCGGCTTTTCGTAATTAAGAGTAGGGGCATTGAAAAAGACTGGGGTCTTCTTTTCTCCAGGGATGTCACTGCGGTCTGGAATAAATTTGAGGAGTGATTTTTGTATCAAATGCGCAGTCATTGTTCACTTTCAGTGCCAAAAAATCAAGCTAACCTCAGTGGAGGAAAAGAGATCGCAAAAGAAAGATTAATTAAAAAGGAAAGCTAATGAAAAATGTTCGCAACACAAGCTGCAACGAAGCTTTTAAACAGTACAAAATACAGCGGAGAAAGGTAAAAAATGGTTTTCAAAGGATGATGGTACTTTAAGAGTGATTTAATTTGTCAAGCTCTCGATAATCCAAAGTTGCTTTACAGTTATTTAAGAAAAAGCAGACGCAACAGGAACTCGATTTCTGTTTTGCAAAATGATGACGGTCTCGAAATATCCGACTGCAAAAAACTAAACTGAACATTTTTTGACTTTTTTATGTTGGTTTTTACCATCGAAACTGCCTTCGACGAAAATGTTGACGAGGTCGCGGGAGCACCAAATATTGAGTATATTTTGTTTGGAGAAGCAAAGATTTTCCAAGAACAAAACAAATTGAAGGAATGCAAATTTCCGGGTCCAGGTGAGATTTCTGCTAAATTGCTCAAGGAACTTGCTAGAGAGCTGGATTTATCTCTTTCCATGATGTACCAGATATCGTTTGATACTGAAGTACTTCCTCTGGATTGGAAAACTGCGCATAATACACTGCTTTACAAAAGCGGTATTCATGTATCTGCGAAAAACAACAGACCCGTGAGTTTGACCTCCATATGATGCCAAGTTATGGAGAAGATCATCAAGAAGCTGTTGATGATATATTGTGAAAAAAACAATATTTTGTCGAATGCGTAATATGGCGTACGCAGTGGTAGGTTATGTGTAACAAACTAGTTCTACAGGATGCAAAGCTGGACAAGGGTAATTGATGCAAAAAAACCATAGGTGTCGCCTACATTGATTTCCGGAAGGCCTTTGTCAGTGTTCCACACCAACGTCTCTTGCAAGAGTTGACACTGCTTGGTATCGGTGGCAGTGTTCTAGCGTGGATTTATAATTTCCTCGTGTGTGTAGGACGACAACGAGCAGGCCTGACAGTCATCGACTTCGGAGTCCCTCAAGGTTCAGTACTCAGACCCAAAATCTTTTTCTTGTCCGTTAACGATTGTGTACACGAATTGCTTTGCGGTTGTGCCATGTTTGCACATGATGTAAAAATATGGAATGTCATCAAGTGTGCTGCGGATGAAGATAGCTTACAGGAAATACTTTATCGATTAGACGATTGGTCGCATAGATGGCTCATCTCCTTCAATTCGAACAAATGCACGCTGCCGCGTCTGGAAAGTCAAAATTTGGTCTTTTATGCGCGACCCTACCATCTGAATGGAATACTACTCCCAGAAACACTGTTGTTAGGCGGCTTTAACTGCAACTTCAATGTTTTACGCAATCAAGCGGGCATCCACGGTTTTTGACTGTTTCTTAAAAATCTTCGGCGAAATCATAAGGCTTGTAGGCCCTTAGCCTACCCTATACGTTGTTTAAGTTTACTAAAAGAAGTGAATTTTGCTTTAACGCAAGCCATGTGAAATAACAGTTTGGTTTTCAGATGGCGTGCTGACTTCTCGCACACTTTGCCTACACCACTGCACTTATCAGCATATTTCCACCTCAGCGGCCGCTGTTACTCATGGCCACATACGAAAGAGATTCCTCTCACCTCTCCCGAGTGCCACTTGACGAACTGCGACTCAGGCCTTCAAGAATCCCTCCTTTGGAAGTCAATCCCTTCGCTTCCGCTGACATATATATGGGAAGATCTAAGTGAGTCGTATCATTGACAATTTTCATTGCGGTTTTACCCCCTTTCACCTTTAGTGTAGTCTACGCTAGAAAGTTTTGCATCTTATTGAGAATAAGACTTTTCCACTAAAAATTTGGTGACCCTGTTTTAGTGCTCTCCACGTCTCGCTATTTATTATATTCACCTGTTTTTCACGTTCAAGTTTGCCGTTCAATTGTTTTCAACATGGCAAAAAAAGATCAACCTTTTTAAGAAGCCGATTTAGACGTTCCTGCTTCCATCAAGTCGTACGCATCAGTCTATCTGGATGAACCTCATGCTCTTCAAATTTCTATTTGGCTGCCCCAGTACGAGGTTTAGACCCTACAGTCTGGTTTAAACAGATCGAAGCCGTTTTCACATCACGTCATATTACTAGCGAGTGTTTGCGTTACTCGTACGTTGTTCATTACTTACCTTCGATGTCGCCCTTGCAGTTCAGGATATTCTTGATCCTATTCCTAGACAAAGACCATATTCTATCTTAAAAAAAGCTATCATTCAACGCACGGCACAGTCTGCTGATAGTTAGCTCCATTACCTCCTCAACAAGTTGGAGCTAGGTGATCATACGCCCCTGCTGTGAAACGCCACATGCATCACTTGCTTGCTAGTCGCATTTTGGTCAATTCAATTTTCCGCTGCATCTGGATGGATAAACTGCCCCATCCAATGCAAAAAGTCCTTGCTCTACTACATGACACTGTTCCGCTTACCAAACTCGCAGATCGTGCTGATTGCATTCAGCAGTGTTACTACGGTGCTAGTTCATAGTCTGTACATCAAGAATCAACGTCAATGCTTAGCCATGCTTTCCCCCAGGTTGCCATGTCACGATCTGATCGTCAACCTGATAGTCATACGCAACGAAAGTCGACCAAATCGTGTCGTACATCGTCACAATGGCCCTGTTTACCCTCCCAATAGCTTCACGATGTTTCGGCCAACAGAGACGACGAAGTGCATGATCTTAAAGATACTGTCAGGTTATTGGGCTGTCAAATGAGCACAATGTGTTCTACGCTCAACTGGCTACAAATCGTTCGTCCTTTTACAAGCTGCAATGGATCTTATCCAAAAGAGCGTGTAGACGACAAAGTCTGCTGGTTCCACCGTAATTTCGGCCTTGCACTTACGCAAGTCGTTTTCACTCGAAAAACGAGGCCACCAGCCAGAAATGGCGACAACTGGTGCTGGCCATTCACGAACCAGTCGCCTGCTTCATGTGACTGACAAGTCCACTGGGTTCCGTTACTTGATCGATACCGGTGCCGATGTGAGCATTTTGCCAACCCACTCAATGTCAGAATCTCAAGCCATCGCAGTTAACACTGCAGGCTGCTAATAAAACCACACTCGCAACATTTCGTCAACGGTACCTTACTCTAGACCTTGGGCTTCGTCACCACTTTCAGTGGGTTTTCATCCAGGCTGACGTACAGTCACCTATCGTTGGAGCGGATTTCTTGTCACATTTATGCCTCACAGTTGACGTCAAATATCAGAAGTTGCTGGATTCTACCACCTTGCTGGGTTCTGTCAGGGTAGTTTCGCGTGAGCCTTCCACTGGCATGCACTTGGCTGTGCCACGGCCACTTTTTTTCTGATATCTTGAGGGATTATCCTTCCCTATCTAAGCCCTATCATTTCACGTAGCAGGTCCAACATGCCGTTCGTCACCATACTTATACCACCAGCAGACCCGTCCATGTTCATCCACGTCGGCTTCATCCCGAGGTGGTACAGATCGCGAAAAAGGAGTTCAAGCACATATTTAATCTTCGGATTATCCCTCCGTCGTCCAGTTTGTGGGCTTCGCCACTGCATATGGTTCCCAAAAAGTCATCCAATGACTGGCGGCCATGCGGTGATTATCGCGCTGTTAACCGAGTTACAGTCCCGGACAGGTATCCAATACCCCATATTCATGATATTTCCGACATTTTGGCTGGAATAGCGATTTTCTCCAAGGTTGACTTCGTTCGAGCATATCATCAAATACCGGTCACGGAGGAGGATATCCCTTAAACCACAGTCACGACAACTTTCGGTCCGCTTGAATTCCTTCGCATGTCTTTCGGTTTGCGGAACGCGGCCCAAACATTTCAGCGTTTTGTCGATGGCATTTTGAGCGGACTCTCTTTAACTTTCATGTATATCGATGACATCATGTCGCTAACTCCTCCCATATGGAACACGGTTGAACACTCCTGCCAAGTTCCCGATCAATTTTAAGTGACCACAACCCTTTTGGAGAAGGTGCAACGAGTTTTGTCTTTTCCAGCCCCGAAGTCTCTCACTCAGCTCCGCCGTTTTATTGGCCTGATTAACTACTACTACCGGCGTTTTATAAAAAATTGCGCCACCATCCTGGCACATTTGACGGATAAGTATCAGTATATTGAGGAATATTTAGGAAAAATTCCTTTTAGTTCCCTATTTTGACATATGTGCAGTGGTGGCAGAAAAAATTTGCATCTCAAACTGATAGCGAGGCCAGGTGCCTTGAGTCATGGGATGGAAAAATAAGAGCAGAGAGTGAAAAAACTCCCTAGTGATTTTTAGGAGAAAAAACTGTCGCTCTTGTGAGGTAATGAATGGGCTTAAGGAGAAAAAACGAAAAAATGTCTGATTGTGTTTTAGGGGGATCCAACGGGGGTTATGGCAAAGTTTCCCAGGATCATCACCATGTGGGAACTGTAACCTGATTCTGTCTTGCTGATGGCAGAGTCCGCCAACGGGACTGGAAAAACAAAGACATCCATCTAGATCGTCGACAATCAGCTGCGGTTTGAACAAAGGGTAAGTGTTTATGCCGTCAGGTTTGGTTGATAAGATCGCCAGTTGGGTATTCACGGCACGATGATATCCAAGTAAGGTAGGCCGCGGAGATATTCGCTTGATACTATTGGTTGGAGAGCATTATAAAATAGCATATATATCCCTGAATTATTGCTGTTTGTGTAGTAAGTAGTATTAAAAATGTCGGTTTTCCCTTTGTGTATACGCTGCTTAAAGTTAATGGTACGTAAATGGCTATGATAACCAATGCTTCTAAAAAAATTAACGTTGTCGTATTATTTTAGTTCTTGTTGTAGATTGTCAGCTGCGGCCAATTCGTTCCATAGCGCGCACTGCTGTATCGATCCAGTTCTCGCTTTAAAGTATCTTGCGATTCAGGCATTACGATGAACAACATTGCCACTCAATTCACCCTTTTTTGAAAAGAAGTGTTTCCGAGCGTCGGGTCTGGATGACCCCTAAAATTCGAGGTTGTTGCTAATTCAAAGAAATCCGCTGATATAAGACAGCAGTCTCGAAGAAGTAATACGCGAAATGCTAGTATCAAGTCCCCTAAAGCTCTATGTAGCACAATGGAAAATTTTAAGATTCGACGGTCATGTTTCATAAGCCTGCGAGCCCTGCCCCATGACAAGTTTGGTTGCGCGCCTTTGCACCTTTTCGAGGATGTTGACGTTGTTTGCGACCCGGGCTTTGTAAGCTTCGATAGCGGATTCTGGTTGTTGTCGTACGAAGGTTCCGAAGACTTTTGTGAAGCACTCTTCCATAAAGGCGAAAAAATCTCGTTTAACGATGATGTAACGAACATCGCGGACTTGGCTACCTTTGTGCAATGCAGGGGCGGTCTAAGCGAGGGTGTGATCTTAACTCCCAAGTCTTTCTGAGATGTTACTTTTTTCAATGGTATGTCGTTTAGTCGGTAAGCAATGGCATTTGAAGAACCGGTTTTGTCGACTAGAATGGTGGTGCACTTGCTCTCATTGAATAATAATAATAATAATAATAATAATAATAATAATAATAATAATAATAATAATAAGTTGTATTTTTTTTAAGGTCCAGTGGGCCTCATCAATAAACCAAAAATTCGATAACACGAAGAACTAGAAATAATTGGTTTCACAAAGTATCCGTAGTCTATAGCTATAAGACGAGTATAACTGTTTAGAAGCGAATTTGTTAAATTCAACAAAAATGAATATAGCAGTGTTATGCGGAAGGTGAAATTCAAGGACACACACAGATGAGCCGCATCGTTATCTAGAATTCTGACATATGTATTCCGGTACCCACTGCCTCTGTTAGTAAGTGGGAAGGGCTTGGAAGCAAACTCAGTCGAAGCTGAGTGTGGGGCAGAACAATAGGTATTAACGAAACATTACTGGTATAGACGGGTTCCCAGCACTATACTCGGGTTCCCAAACCGATGCGGCATAATGGAACATAGGGAACCCACCAGTTTATGATCGTGATGGGCACCGCTGTATGATATCCAAAAGTCCGTCAAATCTACAAGACCATTGTTGTGGATGTCTGAGATGTGGCCAAATATAAGGCCCTGATGATGGTTGATGACCACCGAAACGAGAGCCGTCAAGACTGCGTCCTGATTCCGGGGAACATGAGTTAGAGGAAGGTAGTTTTAAGAAGGGATCCTAAATTCCTGATGGTCCTTTCTCCGAATTGTGGAAAAAGCTGCCCGGAAAAGATGAATGGCAAGAGCCAGTCCGCCGACCATTGTTAAAGTCTATTTAAATTTGTTTGCAAGTGCTTTTCGTCAGCTGCTGTTCGAAATACGCTCCAATGTTTGATATCATCGGCGAACATGGTCATACCACGATCCAGTTCGCGGACACAATCGTTGATGTACATAACAAACAAGGTTGAACCAATGACGGAGCCTTAGGGAACACCACGCTCAACCTCAACCTTGGCTGACTGTTGTGGACAGTTTGCGAGCGACCGATTAGGAAGCTTTTTATCAACGCAAGAAACCTTCCTCTTACTCCTATGTGGCTGAGTTTATAAAGGGGGTGGCGGTGCGGCACGGTACCGAAAGCCTTCTTGAAGTCAATATAGACAGCGTGCACCGAGTTTTCACTATCGACTGCCTCACTCCACCGTTCTAAACAGAGGCGTAAGTTTGTAACTCAGCACCTACCTCTACAAAAACCATGCTGAACATCCGATAGCAGATGATTTTGCTCCGGGAACTGCAAAAGTTGTTGTTTGATTATTGTTTCCATAATTTTGCAGCAGATTTCTGTAAGGCTGACCGGTTGGTAGTTATTCGCTGAGACCGGCTCCCCCCTTGTAGAGCAGCGTAATTCTTGCGAATTTCCAATCTGCTGGTAGGCATCCAGTCTCGGAGGATGTTTCTAAGAGTATAGGGAGTGGTTTGACCAACTCACTGGCGAGCTCCTTCAAAATCTTTGCTGGTTCCTCGTTGGTATCTGGTGACTTGTATTCTTTTAACATTAAGAGTTTCTTAAGAACTACAGTCTCAGGGAATTGGACAGTCTCAAATATTGTATCCGCTACGGTGTCTTCGGTGGGGTGAGCGTATGCCGTTTCCTTTTTTAAAACTGACCAGCAAAATTTCGAAAGATAATCAGCCTTTGCTTCATCATGTCTAAAGTATCTACCCTCAAAGGTCCTCAGTTGGTGTATCGGATCTTTGATCTTGGTTCACTTCCTGAGGTAACTGTTATAGAGTGTAGGGTTCACTGTGGCCTGGTTAAGTAAGTCTGCTTTGAAAGCCCATTCTGCTTTGAGAATAAGACCTCTGACCCAATTTCTCTGTGATTTGTAGGCACTGACAAATGCAGACGTTCTGTCTGCTAGACTTTTTACCCACGGTTTTCGCTTTTTGTTCATTTCTATTTGCAAGGCCTGCGTAAGCCATGACAGTCCAATGATCACATTTTTTTCGCGAAATTGGACTCTGGTTGTCAACGAGCCTGTGGAGTGTGTTCCATAACGTTTCCCAGTCCGCAGTTACGGGTCCATAAAGAAGAATTTTTCAATCGGTGCGCTTAAGTTCAGCCTTCATTTGATCGAAATTACCTCGCCAAATATTTCTTGCGGCTGTTGAGGGTCTCAACGGTATTGATAATAACGTGTTCTCCCATTTCCGTACAACATGGTCACTTTTACCTAGCGGAGGGAAACATGACACTTCGTCAATGCTGCCCTGCGATTTCGTGAGAACGAAGTCCAGACAATTGGACCTTTGGCCATTGCGCATCCCTGTCGGAAAGTGACGTGTTGCTTGAGAAGTAGCTTTATAGTCCTGCACAGAAGGTAGCTGTCGAAGGTTAGATCGGAGCTATGTTCGTAGGCCACACCCCAGTCGATATGAGGCACGATAAGTCTCTCATAATCCAACCGTGCAGTAATTTTTTCAAGCTCCTCTAACAATGAGGCATCCACTACGAGATTTCTTCTCGGTGGTCGGTCAAATTGCGGATTCAATTTCTCGTCCTTCGTGGGAAAGATTATTTTCGGGATTTTAGTTCACCTAGCCCTATGGCGGACTTTCGTTGTAAGCTATTGGATTCACTTTCGCAATAACTCCACCCTCAGAAGACACGACAGGACATTAGTCAAAACAAGCATCATCTCCGTCACTGCCTACTGTCAACAATTCTCCCGAATTCCAGTTCTCTACAAACGGCTGATTCGTTTTAATAACCTTTTTCATACAGTTGAACGCTTTATACATATTGCACAGAGCTTTAATATCGTTTATCGTCAGTCTGATCTATTATGGGAGACAAAAATAAACGTGAAGATCAGCTTGTAAAAGTTGCGGCGCGAGAGGGACTCGAACTCAAAGCCTGTCGTTCGTCAGTACCAGTCGTTACCACTACACCACCAGCGTCGGCTGCTGACTCTAATTTAATTTTGTTAAAAACCCCTAGTCGCAATTTCGAGGGCAGAAGTCGCAAGATTGATGCGATGAAATCACCCCCCGCTAAAAGGGCTAAAAGTCTCTCGAGTTCAGTAGACTCAATTTACGAACACCAAGTTGAGCTTCTAATCAACCCCACCACGAAGAAACAGGATGACAGCAATCAAAATCGGTTATTAACAGTCAAAAAGCAATCCACTTTATTATTTGATTCATTAACGGTCTGTTGTGGAAAGATTGTGACATAAAAAATTGAAACTATGTGCTATAGAGCTTTGGAAGACGGGAAGGAATGGTCGCCAGTGCCTGCATTCGAAATCCCGACATCATCGCAACAAGGAAAAAAAGTAACGCCACCGCCCGGATTCGAACCCTATATCCCCCGCGTAGAATTCGAACGCCTACCTCACTTCGCCATCACAGGATGCCCCGATGGTTTCCAAGTTCCCTTACTAACTACGGAAACTCGATCTAGAAATTCTTTGAAATCTCTACCTGCCAAGCGAACTAAAAGTCGTAAAAGTTCAAGGGATGAAACTCATGAAGATGAAGCCTCCGTATCATATTTTACCCTTTTGAACAAATGTACAAACCTTGAGAAGTTAGTTAATAGTCTTAGAGTGGAGATGGAGGAGCTGAAAATGTTTTCTCTATTTCTCCCTCGTGAGGAGATACCGGCGATGCGTGAACTTGAGCGAGGAAACTTAACGTACGGAGAAACAAAATCCCTCGCCGAAGTGTCTAAGCACAAAAATGATCCGGCAGCCAGGGTGCTTGACGGAGTTGGTAGTCTGCCATGGGCAGGGGAAACGGTCAACCCACTGACTTCCAAGAGAACGAAGAAGCGCTCTCGGGCTCCCAAAAAAGGCCAACCAAGCCCAAGTGCTAATATAAGTTGGCCGAGATTGAGCACGAGCCAAACAAAAAGGGCACCTTCGCAGGCCAAAACGAACAGAAGCGCTGAAACTGGAAGCGAATATGTCCTAACAAACCCTAGAGAAGCAGAAGGGGATGACAGTCGGAAGGTGAGTTCCACTCGTATAAACTGCATAGTCATAAA
>JAYGXS010002213.1:0-11002 GCA_036362985.1 Ligula intestinalis | reverse complement strand
GTGTCATCGTCCATCGACTGTAAAGAAGGATCTGAATATGCCATTTTTGTGTTTGAGCTTCCTCGTAAACCTATATTCGCTTTGATCGGAATTCAGTTTCAGACTGAGTCATACATGAAATGTCGTCATTAAGTGATTTTATATAGAGTATTTCGTGTTTATAAATATATTAAGGAACTGAAGTACTGCCCGGAATCCGAAGGCAGTCACCTAGAAGTAGTGTACTGACATTTTGAAGGCTCGTTGAACTGAGATGAGGATGGTAAGAATTTGCCATCGAAATTCATCTGGTGTACTCCAAGTGGTTAAGCACTGCATGGGAAATAATTACTTTTCTGCGAAGTAAATTGCCGGAACCACTAACACGTTGCCTCTTTACATACCAGTCGTATTTGGGTAATAAGACTGCTGGATAATTTGGTGCTTTTGTGTGATATCTGACCCAAAATAATGCCCAAAAATAATTAATATCACACGATGTAAATTCCAGTCCACAAGCACATCAAGTCTCACCTTCGTAGTCAAATTTTAGGAGAAATTTGGAGGCGTTTCAAGAGCATACAAACGCAAGTAATTGGAAGAAGTATGCTTCCGATCTTTTTATGAAAACTATCCATTTACGGAGGCCGGTTTATCTCCCTTAGAAGGTCAGTGGCATTAGAATATCAAAAGGCAGGTCGGCTGTTTATCTTAGGGAGTATTGTAGCGCCCTCAACCCCCGGCGCCAAGCCTGCAAGCGGTCACTTGATGGCACTCCTATAGCTGCCTCTGGGGCAGCCAATCACAAGTGCTGTAGACTGATACTGGCCAAGCAGTTGGTCAAGTGGCCCCTGACTCACTCTTGCAGGACGTGTACAAATTCACGCCCACACCACGCTAGCAGACAGACGCATGCACTGGGCCTGCCGCGCGTCGGGGCTCCAAACCACCGCTGAGTTTCTGCATACAATCAACAACTACTGGTTTTATCTATTCTCTTTCTACGCTGAACTGGGTGTGATAATTTTAGTGCTCTAAGCACACCCACGGCTTAGACTCCTACAAATTGGTGACCCCGACGTGATCCGAACACGCAAACTTCTGATCTAGAGTCAGTTTCATATGCTCTTAATTCTCTTGGTTATTTCAATTGCGTAGCCAGTTTGCTTTAGAAAGTAACGATACTGAGAAGAAGAAGAAGACTCCATCGCTGGGACAATACGTTTATTCGCCTGACCTTTCGACATCCGTCGCGGATTCATCATAAGAGACATGAGAAGGAAGCAGTAGCAGTAACGATACTGTCAAAACCTGTCCTCTCCTGTTTGGGGTAAACGTCCTATGTGCATTAACCTGAATTTTCTTCAATAAAAGGAGGATCTCCTGCAGAAAGACGTTACTATAGACGGTTCGTATCGCAAGCCTAGTAACTATTGAAAAATTAATTGAATTTTTGAAATTAACCAGTATTTCTGAAGAATAAACTCTTTCCAACTTCTGGATCCTTTTTTGCTACAAATAGTGCCACATTTTACCTTTTGTTTAAAGCAATCGGCCAGAATGTGGGGATCAAATTAGGTTCCGAACTGGATATTCATACCTGCTTGGCAGTTTACCCAATGGGACCCGTTTCTGCTACTGTTAACATCTCTGATGATCAATCCGCGATGCATGCCGAAACGTCAGGCAAATAAACATATCGTCCCAGCGATCGAGTCCTGTACGTCTTCTCAGTTATCCGAATCTTGGTGTGGCAAATCTGAAAGAGTCGCCAAAAGGAGAATTCTTGTCAAAGCAGAAGGGAAATGTGCAAAGAATTATCAAAAGGGTACTCACGAAAAAAACTAGCATCTAATCGAAGAGAATGTCTGAACTGAAAGAAGACAAGTCACGGCCCTCGGCAGGATCATGTCGAGGTGGAATCACTCACTTAATAAGGTCTGAGAATCTGGGGTAAAAGTACTTGTCTGACTCTGCAGAATACAGTCTAACACTATATATACGGTTAACGTAACAGAGAAGACAAACAATGTATGGTATGTAAGATATTAAGGAAAAGGCTTACAACCGTTATAGTCAGAAACACGAGGATAAACTTGTACCGGTGTTGTTAGTTCATTCAAAGTCCAGGGAGATAAGAGTTCAAGGAGACGAGATTGTTTAAGGTCACAAATAGTTGAGGACCACCACAGTACCCCACGCCTACACCGAAGGCGGCGTAAAGAAACGATGCCGAAGGAAAATATAAACGTTTTAAAAACGGTGAGATACAAGCCGGTCAGGAAAGTGAACGTGGCGTCCACTGCGAGTAATGTATGCAGGAGGCGCTGGGCAAAAGTGGCTTGTAACTAGAATGCTGGAAGGGATGGAGGGAGGAGTAACTGTCGATGGCAGTGGAGATGTGGGAAGAGGGAACAAACGGGATGGAGGAATTGAGGGTTGGGGAGCATGAGAAGCAGAAGCAGAGGGCTCGTCCGGCGGAATGTCCGGTACAGCGGCTTTGAGGCGGTCCACGCTTACGACCTCCTCTCGTGTTCCGCGAAGGATGCGGAAGGTCTTATCCCCGCCAGAGATAACCCGGAACGGGCCGTCATAGGGAGTTTCCAGTGGTCTGCGAATCCGATCACTTCGTAAAAAGACGTGAGAGCATGTCGCCAAGTCTTTTTCGAGGTAAGACTGGGAGACAGCAGGCCTTGGTGGAACCGAGGATAGCGTCCGCAGAAACTGCCGGAGGCGATGCAGGAGGTTTGCATGATCCTCGCCCGCACCTGAAAGGGATGGCGAAATCATCTCGCCGGGAAGTCAAACAGGGGCGCCGAACACCAGTTCAGCGGCGGAGCAGTCAAGGTCCGGCTTGAGGGCGGAGCGGATGCCCAACAGGACCAGTGGAAGATGGTCTGTTCAGTTTTCCGGATCGACTGCAGCGCGGAGGGAGGCTTTCAAGGTCCGATGGAAGTGTTCCACCATTCCGTTGGCAGCCGGATGATAGGCTGTCGTGCGAGTTCGCAAACAGCCTA
Organism: Ligula intestinalis; assembly: GCA_036362985.1. Taxonomy (NCBI): domain Eukaryota; kingdom Metazoa; phylum Platyhelminthes; class Cestoda; order Diphyllobothriidea; family Diphyllobothriidae; genus Ligula; species Ligula intestinalis. The sequence continues at coordinate 8,006 of JAYGXS010002213.1, read as the reverse complement.
AGAAGGAGAGAAGAGTCTGGAATAGAAACGACTCAAATTGGGCACCTCGATCAGTCTTAATGGTAGAGGGAGCACCAAAAATGGCAACCCAACGACTAAGAAAGGCCCTGACTACTGTTGGAGCTGACATATCCGGAATTGGGATCGCTTCAGGCAACCGAGTGTATCGATCCACACAAGTCAGAAGGTAGGAGCAGCCATTGGATAGAGGCAGGGGACCTGCAAGGTCGAGATGAACATGGCGGAACCTCGCATCGGGGCTGGGGAAGATTCCGATGGGTGCCTTATTGTGCCGGTGGACTTTAATTCGTTGACAAGCAAGACAAGCTCAAGCCCAAATCTCCAAACCCTTATGCATCTGCGGCCACACAAAGCGGTGAGAAACCAGCTTGTCGGTGGCTCGACTCCCAGGGTGAGCAAGGTCGTGCAAGAAGGAGAAAACATTGCGTCGAAGGGATGGCGGCACAAACGGGCGATGAGAGGAGGTAGGAACGTCACAAAGAATGGTGCCGTTGCCAGTCGTCAGCGGCAACTCCTGGAGTTGGAGTCCGGAAACATCTTCGTCACGGGGTGAGCCAACACGGCGTCGTTCGGCAGCCATCTCAGCGAGGTCGATCCCAGGGGTAAGTTGCAAATGAGCAATAGAGGGCCTGGACAATGCGTCAGCCACCTCATTGCGTGACCCACCGATGTGGCGGATATCTGAGGTGAACTGCGAAATATAGTCCAATTGGCGAATATCCCGGGGATTCAACTTGTCTGACTGCGACTTCAGGGCAAAAGATAATGGCTTGTGGTCAGAGAAAACTGTGAATTCTCTGCCCTCGAGCGCGTGCCGGAAGTGTTTCACGGCGAGGTAGACGGCAAGAAGCTCCCGTCCAAATGTGCTGTAGCGCGATTCGGCAGATTTTAACTTCCTAGAGAAGAAAGCTAAAGGCTGAGCCTGACCTGAAAGATGCTGCTGGAGAACCGCGCCGACTGCAACATTGGAAGCATCAACCATGAGTGAAATGGGAGCATCGGAAACTGGGTGCATCAAGAGGACGGCGTCGGCTAGGGCGACCTTAGTCTTGTCGAAAGCTGCGAGGGCATCTGCAGATAGCTCGAACGAACCTTTGGGACCCGAAAGGAGGTTCGTGAGTGGCAAAATAGTGTCAGCACAGTTCGGAAAAAACCGGCGGTAAAAATTCACCATGCCCAAAAATCGCTGCAGCTGACGCTTTGAAGAAGGAGGTGGAAAATCTCGAATAGCCGCAACCTTAGAAGGGAGCGGATGGATGCCATTGGTATCAACGAGGTGTCCAAGAAACTCGAGAGAGGGAACGCCAAAGACACACTTGGACGGGTTAAGGACAATGCCAAATGGTTGAAGGCGGTCAAATGCCGTTGCAAGATGCTCCATGTGGTCTTCGGTGGTAGAGCTGGCAACCAAAAGATCATCAATATAGGCATAAACGAAGGGAAGGCCACGTAGTACCCTATCAACAAACCTCTGGAAGGTTTGGGAGGCATTGTGAAGTCCCAACGGCATTTTCAAGAACTCAAAGAGGCCAAAATGGGTAATGACGCCTGTCTTGGAGACATCTTCTTTGGCTATCGAAATTTGATGAAACGCGCGGACCAGGTCAATCTTTGAGAACATACTTTTGCCGTATAGTGCACCGGCAAAGTCCTGAAGATGCGGGACTGGATAGCGATCTGGGATGGTAACGTTGTTCAAGGCCCGGTAGTCACCACAGGGACGCCAGTCACCAGAATCAGCCTTAGGTACCATTAGAAGGGGTGAAGCCCATGAACTGTCAGATTGGCGGACAATGCCCATCTGAAGCATGTGCTCGAACTCGGCCTAAGCAGCAGTGTGTGTGTATGTGTCGTAGCCCATAGATAGATCAGGAATCCCCGCCGGAATCCAAACTGGGAGTAGTTGGGAGACGGAGAAAAGCCGCGACCTCGACCGGCTTGAGCCACAGGTCCGCGGGAGTGAGGTGGGTGCCTGGCCGAGAATTGCAGGCGAAGAGATGACGGCCGTCATGCGGCGAGACGCCGCAGTCGGAACAGCAGTCGGGTATGGATGTGTCGAGCCGGTGTTGGTGCTGGCGAAGGAGCATGCAGTAGCGAGTGCGTAGCTGCGCCAGGGTACAGCGAGTGACCCTCGGAAGATGTCGTTCCGAGGCCGCAATCGGAGCGGGATAGCCACCCAAAAGGACCGGGGGACGGGAACCTCGTTTCTCCTCGACAATGACTCTCTGGTGGAGACGCTGGAAGCCTGTCTTGATGGCAGAGCTATCAACAGGTAGATCCGCGAGAGACGAGGCAACAGCTTCCTTGTGGAGTGCTCGACTAGACGGCCGGACGTTGCGGCAGGGGCCGGGAGCGGTGCAACGGTGATGATTGGGATGGCCGGGTTGCGAACAACTCCACCAGAACTGCTGGCTAAGGAGAGTGTTGTGATTGGCGACCGGTAGAACAGAAGCCTCTGCATGAAGATGATCTATAGGCGACATTTTATAGCAACCCGTGATCGTGCGGAGGGCAGCGTTTTGGGCTGACTGGAGGCGGCGGAGGCTGGAAGAGCTTATCGTAGGAGACCAGATTGATGCCGCATAAGTGAGGTGCGGCTTGGCCAGCGCCTTGAAAGCAGTCGACAAAGTCACTTTCTCGCAGCCCCAGGATGTGCCTGCTAGAGCCTTGAGGACCTTGGTGCAACGGCTTACTTTGCTTGCGGTCTCCCTGGCATGGTCTGCGAACGTGAAAAGCGGATCAAAACGCACACCAAGGAGTTTAGGCTTGCGGACGAGCGGTAAGGACGCCCCATTGACGGTGATGACCGGGTGACGACTGAACTTCTTCGGATCAAGCGTAAAAACAGTTACGGACGACTTGGCTGCCGAGATCGTCATTCCGCGCTGGGTGAGGAAGTTTTCGACAACAGGCATGAACTCCGTGAGGAGCTGTGCAGCCTGATCGATGTCATGGTGCCGGCAAAAGAACGTAACATCGTCCGCATAGGATACCACTTGCACAGGTGCCCGGGGGAGTGGGAGCTCTCGCATGTAGATGTTAAAGAGCGTCGGGCTGAGCACAGAGCCTTGAGGGACGCTACAGGTCTGCTTACGGGGCTTAGAGAAAACGCCCCGGAAGAGGACACGATCGTGACGGCCACGGATGTAAGCCGCCAACCATCGGACCAGGCCAGTCGGGACATTCAACGAGACCAAGTCCTGCAGGAGCTGATCGTGGCGGACGCAGTCAAAGGCTCGTGACATGTCAAGTGAGACTGCCGCGGTCCGTGAAGCGGGCTTCTGTTGATTGAAGCCCTCGAGGATAGCGTCGCTGAGCTCGAAAAGCGCCGTTGTAGTCCCACGACCCGATCGGAAACCATGTTGGTGGCAAGATAGTTCCGCCACAGACGTCAGAATTGGGTGGATGAGCCGTTCCAGGATCTTCGCCAATGGACTGAGGAGGGCAATTGGACGATAAGAGGTCGCTAGGTAGGGGTCCTTACCCGCTTTGACCAGGGGGATAATGATCGACTGGCGCCAGCAATCAGGGATGATCGAAGTTCCCAGTGAAAGGTTGAAGAGGGCGGCAAGGTTGGCAGCCACCTTCGGGCCGATGTGGCGCACATGGATAGGCGCCAGACCATCTGGTCCTAAGGCTTTCGAAGCTCTCATTTTCTTGACGGCGGTGAGGATGGCATCAGCCGAAAAGGAAATGTCTGGGGCGGGGGTTTATGGAGGAGACGAAGAAGGCCCGGTAGTCACCACAAATCTGAAGTTATACAAAATGCATATTTTATCGTGATCGGTAAATGTAAAATGAAGGAAAACATTTTCTGTTCATGAGAACATTTTTTAGTCAATCACAATCATAAAAAGATCGTTTTTCATTTTTATACACACTTCTTTGGAAAATTTATGAGTAAATAGCCCTCACAGCTTTCATTTATAGCTTTTCAAAATCTTATTCATCCCGCTTCGTCCGGCAATATCTCGACGTGAAAGGCTGTCTCCCCCGCGGTACCAGCAATAATCCATTTCAATTTATGCATTTATTGATTCGCTTAAGAGGAAGTTAGCAGATATGGCAGAACAAAAGACTGTTTAGGCATGAAGTAGTAATCACGCGAGTCTTAATCCTGAGGAGCCCCATAAAAATATATGCACTTTTTTAAACACAGAAAGGAGGCGTTGGATAAATATGCAAGAGAGAGGTTAGTTTATTTTGAATTCATATTGTACGCCGACCGAAAGTTAACAAACAGGAGACCATAATTTATCATCTACGACAAACGTGTTCCACTGTCCAGGCAAAGTGCGGATGCCAGGAGGAAAAAAAGTATCTCCTTATGAAGCTGAAAATTATAAGGCACAAAAACATAAGAACTATGAGTGAACAATGAGTAAAAAGTGCCTCATCTAGGTCTGCAGACATCCTCAAAAGATCTGGCTTCCTAACCCGTTTTTGCAAGCTCGCCTATCTTATCAAAGAGAAAAGGAAAACTTGCAAAAATGACTAATTTTCCTATCCGTCTTCAGTTTGGCGCGTGTTGCATGAAACATTCCGCAATTTAAAAAAGACCGGTAATCACTCGCAAACCAACATTGAGTAGGGTTGCAATACTGCTTATCATGCAGTCCAATTTCAATGATTTTCAGTCACGCTAGGATGCCGACACGGTGATGAGCTTCTTTCTGACCGCTGAAAAAATGTTGATGCTGTAAAAAATAGCTACATAAATAGTATGCATCTGTATCATTGATTTTGACTGCCTTTCTAAATTCAAATATATTTTATGGAAAGCATGCACGAATAAATCCTCTCTTGTACTTATTTGATAGGAAATTACGTTTTATTAAAATTTATTATTAAAGGAAGGGTTTCCTTCGGTTTACAAAAGTTCGTAAATTGCCAAATGATTTTGAAAGCTACCGACTGCTAGAACTGAATTCAAGTTTTACAACCTGAATGCTTTGTTCATCCTGTTTAGGGAAAAGTACGTTTTTGCCTATGGCCTGAGGAAGTGGCTGCATAGCTTTCATAGAATTTCGCAATAGACGTGGATCATGCTTTATTTACCAGTGGCAGCATTAATAAATTGACGGAAACGATGTATCATGAATGAAAACCAAACATTCGTAAAAAAAACTCAAAATTGGAAATATTTTTAAAACTGAAGGTAACCCTTCCTTCAAGAATAAAATTTAAAGAAGGCGTAATTTTCTATCAAATAAGTACAAGAGAAGATTTTTGCGTGCATGCTTTCCACAAAATATATTTGAATTTATAAAGGCGGTCAAAATCAAGGATAAAAATGCATGTTATTTAGGTAGCCATTTTTTACAGAATCAACTTTTTCGCAGTGGTCAGAAAGAAGCTAATCACAGAGTCGGCATCCTAGCGTGACTGAAAATAATTGAAATCGGACTGTATGATAAGCAGTATTTCAACCCTACTCAATTTTTTTTGCAGGTGATAACCGGTCTTTTTCAAACAGTGGAATGTTTCATGCAAAACTCGCCATGCTCTATCGATCGTACACAAAAGTGCTACCTTGCCTCTTACAACTGCAATCCCGAAAGTGTGCACTTTAAAAGCAGTTACCTTTGGGTTCTATCTAGACTGAGTTGACTGATAGTGAACAGTCAGTTCCGAAAACAGCCGTGCTAAAGTTTACCTTAGAAATGATTTGAAGCAAGGCGATTCTCAATTTAACTTTACTTCCCCTATTTACTTTTCCCACTCGTCATCTCAGGCGTCAAAAATGAAGTTAAATCTACACAGCCCATCTGATGTCCTCGGATGTCTTCCAGACAATCTAGCGATAATTTGATGGACCTAGATATTACGCATTTCATCTGTCATCACTGTTTTTTGTCCAACTGAAACCCTCAAACGTACAGTTACGTCGGCAGCAAGAATGAGCTCTCTTCTCTACTGAATCTGCATTATAAAAATCAAAGTTTAACTCAAAATGATCGCCACTGATATGGTATGTCCTTAAATCCATTGCAATTGCTTCAGCATACGGTAAAAATCCAAGAAAGCCAATTCACATGAATGCGCAAGGACTGACAGTTAAATAAATAGTAAAGAAAACTATACAAATACTCCTTTACTTCCAGTGTATGAGATACTGATATAAAACGGTCCTAATGTGGCTGAAAGTCATGCCCTCCCACAAGGAGTTTGAAGAAGCAGCCTCTATCGCATCTAAACGCAGCTCACTGCTAATCAACTTGACAGCTAAGCAATTAAGGAGGTCAAGTTAAGCGAATGAACGTTTTCGATTAATTCGTCATCAGGCGGTATAGTTATACAAGAGAGGATAGACTAAACGAAAGTTTTAGGCAAACCACTCAGTAGTAACATGGGGGAAGAGGGGGGAGAGAGGTGTAAAGGGATCAAGGGGATCAGATTCTAGTCTTAATTAGGGACCAGAGAAAAGGGGGTGGGGGGAAGGGGAATGAGTCCGACAATTTGTTCATATCGTCGCGTAGTCCTCGTCTCGAGTTTTGTTGGGAGGTGTGAGGACGCAAGGTGTCAACGTCTTGAGACTATGTCGGTGGCCTTTGGATGCTTGATGCCGCTGTCTTATCATTGTTTCTTGGCGTAGTACTAGGCGTGAGGGCGGATGTTGAAAAGGCTTTTGGCCACGGGAGCCTTAGGGCCGCTACAAATGCTTTCTGCACACATAAAATTGGGTTTGTGAGGCGAATGGCGACTGCTTCTGCCGTCGCAAGTATCCGCTGACGCAGGAACTTAGAATGGTTAGCCGGAACTTTGTAGACGACTCTAAATGCTTGGTTGACGTCTACACGATGACCGCTGTCTACAAAGTGAGCCAGAATTGCGCTTTATATCGACTTAGTTTCGCCTCTGTTTAGCCACGCAGGTTGGTTCTCTCGCATGCGCTTGGATAGATGCCTAATCGTTTGACCAATGTAACGTGCCCCACAGGAGCATGTAAAGTTGCAAATACACATTGATGTGGTCCGGAACGGCAGTCTATCCTTGCCTTCAAGGCGAAGAAGTGGAGTGCTTGAGAATAATAATCTCAACTTCGCTGCTGGATATGTACGCGCGATCGCATCGTTCAGACGAAGCTGTAGAAGTTCGCTCGCTGGATCACCTTGAAAAGGCAGTGTAAGAAAAACGGTTTTCTTCTCAGCCGTCGGAACTTCCGGTCTTGGTGCACGTTCCTCCATAAACCTATTGATGAACTTATCAGGGAAACCATTTTCTTGTAAAGTATTTTTTAGGAGTGCGAGTTCGTCCTCCAGTTTCTCTGGAGACCATATTCTTCTAGCTCGGTTCGTGAGGCAGCGGACTAGGCCTCGTTTCTGACTTAGCGGCACAAAACTGTAGAAATTAGAGTATTGCCCTGTCCAGGTTTGCCTAAAACTTTCGTTAACTCTACCCTCCCTTATATTACTGTATTGCCTGATGATGAATAAATCGAAAACATTCGTTCGCTTAACTTGACTCCCTTAATGCTTACATGGGTATCATCGCTGAATCTAAGCAATTCCTAGGGCTCAGGGGACTTCACACAAGTATGACCGTTACGGAAGAGTGCATCGCTTTACGTCAGTATATCGGTGCCTGAATTCTCCATATCGTGGTCACAGAAAATGACACAGGAAAATTCTGTTGAAGTCGCAGGAGGTTTGGCGATGATTGAAGTCAGCCCCATCAGAAGTGCAGAGTTCGAATAGTTGTTATAAGCTTGACAGATAAGAATTTCTTAGGGCCCAGGGGACTTCGTACATCCATAGTCGTTGCTGACAAGGGTCTAGCCTATTAAGCAAATAAGCAGATTGATACATCATTAGGCTGAAGCATCACACATTTGGTGCTGTGAACCGACATGTACTTTTGAAGTTGGTTACGTATACGGGTACTATAACTGAAACCCTCGACTGTCAGTTCAGAGATGGTCTTGCTTGCGAATGGTCCTGTTTGGGGTTCGGCTGGCTTACTGTCCTCTCTTATTGCCATATTTT
>JAYGXS010002212.1:0-11003 GCA_036362985.1 Ligula intestinalis | reverse complement strand
CCGTAACTTAACCTACCAACAAAGGTGCGAACTTATAAAGCTGGATCCCCTATGCCTTCGTCGATTGCAGAAGGGTCTTTTTTTACTGTTTAAACTTTTGAATGGTCAAAAATTTAATCCTCTTAGTACAACAAGACAGCTTGAGCACTGTCCAAGTGCCAGTAATCGAGACGTAGTTTTATTTCTTCCTATGGCACGTACAGTTAAGTACCGGCAATTCTTTTCAGTAAATGCCATATCAATTTGGAATAAGCTGCCCAAAATTATTAAAACCCAGCAAAACTACCCTATGTTTAAGAGAGCTATGACTAGTTTTCTACATTCAGGGCAACTTTCACGAATTTTGGGTGCTGACTCGGTGGAATCTCCCTTTCACTCTGATGGCGTTCGTTGACTTTGAACGTCACCAGTCTTCATGCTGAAGATAATGCTGCTGAAGCAGCAGCCCGCAGTCTGCTTACCCTTCAGCCGATATCGCGCAGATTTTTCCGACAACCATTGAAGGAAGACTGAGAACACTGTGTTTTTGTGCCAACCCTCTCCGTCTGGAACTAATGTTTTTGAACGATATGAAACAGTTCTCCTGCTGATGAGTCAACTCAGCTTACAACTGTACATTCATTCCGTTTGTATCATACCGTTGAAGGCAAGTTTTTTTCACTTGAAACAAACTCCCTATCTCGCCCAGTATTGACAAAACAAAAAACCTGAAACAAAACCAATACTGGCCTCAACATAGGGAGTTTGTTTTAGGTTTTTTTTTTCCGGTCTTTGAGATGTTGGAAGGCGCCCAAGGGGTGCATTACCAACTCTTTACAATTGCCTGTAAACTGGCATAATCAAAATATTAATATTATTATGTTATTATTAAAATCAACGAAGAGAGGTGCAATACCATTAGTGAAAATTAGATCTAGGATATGATTCTGTCTTGTTGGGGAACTAACCAGTTGAGACCAGTAAGAAAACTTAATGGTATCTAGGAAAGTCTGAAATCTAGGTGGACAATAGTTTGAAAGCCAGTCGATTTTAGGAAAATTAAAATCTCCAGCAATAATTTTAACTTCAAAAGTGGATTCTGAAATAAACTTGAATATTTCACACAAATTTGCATCTTCTTCAGATGAAGAGTTAGGAGGATTGTATACACATCCGATAATCGCCTTTGGATGATAAAGTATAAAGAATTATTCAGTGTAGTCAAAATCCACATCCTAAACATTGCTTTGAAAATGTTTTTTTATACAAGTGCTTGCGCAATGCAATAATAATTTGATGAAAAATCAGGCTGATATATGGGAATAATCTATATTATGCTTTCTCTATCTCTTCAACTGGTTTATTCTCTCATGTGTTCAGTGTTGCCACCTTCTTCCTTCTGCTTGCTCTCTCTCTTCCCCTATACCACCACTCCTCGTCCTGATCCGCTGGCAGCTCCTCGGCCAGTTAACTCTCTAGTGTATAGGAGTCATTCACCTGCACTCAAGAAAGCAACCTAGTAGAGGCAAAAACTCTGAGGCGAACGTTTATTGACAAGAAGACTGATCCAGTCGCTGATCGCGGTATATATTAGTATATTTAAGGTCTATAGGCAAATACCGAAATTCATGGTGTATATTCGTGTTGAAACCCGTCAACCCCTGTAGCTTATCCCAGGCTGTCATCCATTAGAAAACGGTTAATACTCACCTAGGTGGAGCCTGGTAAAGCTGCTGTCACAAAACTCATTTTGCCCTTTTTTCGCATATCATATGTCAGAACTTTCGTGTGATCAGAACTGCCCTACGCATACATTGGTAAGCTCTCAGTCACGCAAAGCCCTCGCTGCTCGCAAAGATTTGAAAGAAATCTATGCATAAAGCTTTATATCTAATGAAACATTTGAAATAGTCCACATTAGTCACTGTGCACACTGCAAACGCAGCTACAACAATTTCTTGTAAGGTAAATGTTAATGCCATAAGAGACTACGCATAGGGATTATTGTAATGAGGGGATAAAAAATGCTTCTGCACAGAAAATAAGCTTTCTTTTGTTTTATTTATCATCTGTAGTTGTCTATTGTCTCATGTGCCTTTTGCAGCCCCTCTCCTTCTCCTCTTTCTTCGTGTACTCTTATTTACGCCCTCGGCTTTGCCCACAGTTGCTTCACTCAATTTTCTACCTTCACTTTCCTCAGCTGCTTCCCCTCCCTCAGATATTTTGATGTTTTCCATGTCAGTATCGTGCCTATTCTGTGTTAATAATATATCCTTCCGTAATATTCATCTAACGTCAACACCTTCACCGCATATACTATCACCTGCTATACTTAATTAACCGCGGCCTTTACGTACCAACCCTCCTGTCCAACAATCGCATCGATCTAACATACTGGAGCTTTTGTCACGCTCCCGGCCTTTTCCAGGTTCTCTTCCGTTTTCTACTCGATGCACCTAGCTTTTATGCCTAATGAGGTTGTGAATGAATTTTTTATTTGAAATGACAATAAATTTGCATTTCTTAAATAGAAACGCCCCCGATTTGGAAATTTTCACTTTCCTTCAGAAACTTTTTTCCCTAATCAAAGAAACTGTACTTGTTTTCATGTTTATGTTAAGCGGACTTCGTTAACTATTATCTGAATATTTACTGAAGGCACTCCTAAGAGCTTTTTTAAAATTTGTTTGTGACCGCTGCTTACTTTGTTCATCCATCATTTGGTAGGACTAAAACCGACTGTTTACAATTCAGTTCCCCCCATGTTTTCCATGTTACTGACAAGGCGCAGCACCGCACTTTGAACGCTCAAAGTTCAAAGGTTGTGTTCGGGAAGGAGGCGGTTAACAAAGACTTAATGTCTTCCGAAGTTAAATTTTTACGTAATTTGACTTTAAAAATTGCTAAGATTGACGACAGCCTAATTTCGAGGGAATATTATTTCAGAGGAAGACATATTTGGAGGCAAAGAAGCGAAAATGGTTCAAAGTGGAGCTTAAGGGGGTTGCAATAAACCTGGAATAATTACGAGTGTCATAAGGTCTATCTGCGTGAACGAGAGCATTGATTCGTGGAAGGTTAGGGGTAAAGTTAACGCGAACGTGGAAACTGAGGCCCACTTCGATTCTTCTGACCCAACCAAATGTTATGTTCGCTAACTGACCTCTCTGCGTATAAGAAATAGTGGATCGAGGAAGAGCGAATATTTTGCGAGTAAATACTCTCTGAACATTTTCAATCTTGCCGCGGTCAGAAGCATTTATTATACCAAAGAGGGGACAGCAATATTCTAGGATGGGTAGAACATACATGCGATAAAGTCTTAACTTTATTTGCAGCAGCAAGAAATTGTGTGATATAAAACCACATATCTGTACAGCCTTCGCAGATATTTGATTCACATGAGGCGACAATGCATGTTTATTTGTGAAGCCTAGGCCTATGTCTTTCACAGTAGATCGTTCTAAAAGTGGAGTATTTTGAAAGACTAGGGGATGAGGAAGCTCGGCGGGACCGAAACACATGAAACTACACTTGGATGGAGAGTATTCAATCTGCCAGATAACACTCCAACGTGAGAGTGTAAGTAGGTTTACATTTATTTCATCAACGCATAAACATGCCGTGTCCTAAGAAAACGAGTATATGCATTTGAGGTCGTCTGCATAAATGAGATTGTGTGAATTTTTTAAGAACAGTCGAAATTTTGTTTATGTATAGAATGAACAGTAGAGCACCCAAGACAGTGCCTTGAAAAACGCCACTCGTGATCATCTGAGAAGTGGAGTAACTATTACCTTCTAGGACCTTCTGGCTGCGGTTCGACAAGTAGGAACCGATGAAGTCGAGGAGAGGGGGACGGATACCAATGGCTTCCAATTTTACCAGAAGCCGTCTATGCGGTACCTTGTCAAAGACTTTGCTCAGCTCAAAGTATATAACAACCATGGATTGCCGGTCATTACTGAGGGAAGTGACGTGGTAAAAAAAGCTATGTTACACGTCTCGCACGATCTTCCGGGTAGAAAATCATGCTGCGAGTCACTTCAAAACTTATTTTTTAGGCAAAAATCGAGAAAACGATTAGAAAGTATCTTCTCCAGAAGTTAAGCTAGGGCCGGGGATTTATGAACACCACGGTAGTCATTTATGTCCAAACGAGATCCTAATTTGAAGGCTGAAAGAATAACTGATGTATTCCAAGTGTCAGGACAAAAAAAATTTATGAGATAGACTGAAAATATATGGCTAAGTAATTTGGGGAAGGTTAACACTCTTTTAATATTTGAATTGGGGATACCATCAGCTCATGAAGCGTGCGAGTTTTTAGACAAATTATATGCTTGCGAATTTATTCTATGGAGAAATAAATCTTCCCGAGAGTATTGTCTGAGTATGGTTGAAACGGCGGGACCTGTTCGTTTTCTGTCGTCAAATGCTTCGCAAAGAAAGCATTGAATAATTCAGCCTTATCAGACTCATCGAGTACAAATGTATTATTTTCGTTAAGCAAAAGGGGTATTCCAATTCCTCGTTTTACGGGAGACCTACGACGAAACAGTTGTGCAACCGATTTTGCGAAGTTTAACTCACTTAGGGCGCAAGATTCCCCGTGCTGGTCACGCGCAATACGAATCTTTGACGCTTATTTGAAGATCGCTGCGATCCTTAGATACACAGAAAGCGAACTAGTAGATCTATCTTTCAGCTGCCTCCTCAATTTATTTAGTCTGGGCAAAAGAAAATGAGGGACGGTCTGTTCTGGTGCGTAGAGTTTCGCAATATTTTGTGGGCACAAATTCCAGCATTGTACTAGGAACGACCGAATTGAGTTCAGAAAGATATACAACTTCGTTAATGGAGTAGAGGCTCTGCCAATCTAATGAGTCAAGAAAATTGTTGATTAAGCTAATATCTGCGAGGTCATACGCATGAGAGGTATGACTAGCACTAGCCTTTTCCGTAGAAGGAAGTGGAAGGCAGCAGTGAATTAATGTGCGATCACTTTGAGAGATGTCCTGCTTAAAATCAACGAAGAGAGGGGCAATAGCATATTTGAAAATCAGATCTAGGATATGATTCTGTCTTGTTGGGGAACTAACCAGTTGAGACCAGTTAGAAAAATTAATTATATCTAGGAAAGGCCGAAATCCAGGTGGAAAATAGTTTGAAAGTCAGTCGATTTCAGGAAAATTAAAATCTCCAGAAATAATTTTAACTTTAAAAGAGGATTCTGGAATAAACTTGAATATTGCACAAATTTGCATCTTCTAGCGATGAAGAGTTAGGAGGATTATATACACATTTGATAATCGCCTTTTGCCGAAGCGACAGGATAATAGAAGCGAAACAGTAATTTCCGGAGAAGGACGTGCTGTTTAAATAAAACGGAAAGTTCCTAAATGACGTTCTAATATAGAAAAGACAACCACCACCACGCTTATTAATGCGATCGTGACGATAGAAATCATATTCGTCTATGATAAGGGAGGAGTCCAAAATGATTGGATGGGTCCAAGATTCTGTTATGCATATAACATCGGGCATCATCTCGAAAGCGATAGCTAGAAGTTGAGCCATTTTATTTATACTGGACCTGGCATTAAGCACTATGACATCTAGTGTGTTTCGAGTGACAGGACTATGGCTATCGTTATTCATAAAAAAAGAATTTGATGGTTGGTAGGCAAACTGTAGGCCGTTATTATTTGTGGAATAAGTACTGACGGGTATGGAGCTGTTAGCATATGGGTAGCCAATAATGAATGGCTTATAAGGTCTGCGATATCTAGGGTCCTCGCTTTCTATCAGGGAAAAATGAGGAGAGGATAAACCAAAAAGAGCTTCTGGGGCGTTTGGGAGGAATGGAAGGAGGCGAGAAGGCATGTTGAAGTTTGTAGGTTTGGGTGGTAGAGGATCGGTAAAAAAACTAAGAGGGGAGATGGTGACATAAAAGTAGTGTTGGGGCCGCTTGCTTAAGGACTAGTGGTCTTAATCAGTGAACGTTTTTTACGGCAACTCCGATAAGATTAAAAATTATACCAGTTTGGGCAACTGTCGTGCAAATTAAATTTTTCGTCATGTGGGCCCGGTGTGTTCAATAACGCATTATACGGTGGAATAATATGACTCCCATGGCCCAAAGAGGAGCTAGGTTGTGGTGGGGAAGCGCTCGGCCTAAACGCTTTCGACGGTGTTGATGACATCCTTGATGAACTTGTTGCCGAGTACGAGGCAGCGGAATTCAACTATAGTTGGGCAGAGAATGTATTTAGACTAGTTTTAATCGTAGTAGATGACACAGTAGTGGGCCCTGACGGTCCTGACATCAAGAGGGATGGGCTAACTGGTGCACTGGTGTTTATAGGCCTATGACTAGACATTCAAAAGGTAGGGATAGCAGGTGTTCTGATGGTTATGGAACAATGAATAGACATCTGAGACGCAGAGATAACGGGTGCACTGGCGTTAGTGGATGTATGGCCAGGTAAGCGGGGGGGGAGGATTAGCGAGTGCATTTACCCTATCGGGACTACGAACAGATTTTGGAATAGTAGGCTGAGAAGTCATTGGTCTATTGGATTGCAGAGCTGCATTTGTTCGATCCATTTATGTAAGATCTCGACAGAGGAAACGCTTAGTGATTTCTAAAGATCGGAAATGCGACTTCGTTGAGAAAAAATTGAGTCCACATCAATCGGTGAAAACAATTGAACTAGTATAGGCGGGTTTTTGCTAAGCGATTGGATGCATTTACCTTATGCAATTTTGTATTTGAAACCACCCGAACATAGAAAATCTTTTGCAATATCCAAAGGGCGACTTAATATGGAAGCATTTTTTAGATAAAGTTGAAGTTTCGCTTTTGTCTATCAAAAGCTTGCGTGGTTATAAGATGGACGAGGGAGTCTTCCTTTTTACAAACTTGCGAGGGCACATCTGATAACTTACCATCAAACAGATTGCCTAGTATTGACAAAACAAAACCAAACTTCATCATGAATTCATTACAGTTCGGTAATGCAGATACATAAATTTGCTAAGCCTTGACAATGGGCTGCATGTTGCTATCAAGGCATTGACTAGTAGGCGTGGTCAGGCACCGCTTGGGTCTGGGGACAGATATCTTCCGATGAGCTATAATTTTAGTTCTCATAATTTTGATGGAAATCTGCTTTAAATGTGAGATGATTTATAAAAATTCAGCCTTTATGATTTAACCGCAGCTGGTTGTTAATATCACTAAGAATTGTTAAACAAACTGTATAAGTTATTACGTTCAGAAAAAACCAGTTGATATGATTTTCAGATTATGACTAACAACAAATAATCAGAGTTAACTTAACCAATAGTGAGCTTTTTTTTCATAAGCACTTTAAAATGATTTGAAAGAGTGTATTCAATATTGAAAAACGCCTCAGCCTTCGAAGGTCTCGAGAATATTCAAATCTTGACGATTTCTGTTACTAAGCCGCGAATTTGTTGGTTTGAAGAGGTTGCGTTCGGTTTTAAAAGGTTTCCTCTCGGTAGAATTGGTTGGAAAACAAAAGCTTCTTAAATTCCAAATACAAAAGATCGTCCACGCAAGAAAAATGATTCCAGAGACGCAGGAAAAAAATCTTTATGTACATTTGCAATTTCTAACCTCTCAGTTCTCGGCTTGTACGTGACTGTGAAGGTCTTACAACATTTTAAAATAGGGCATTGTTTCTTCTTCAACCAGCCCGTTCCAGGAGTGCGTGCGTATAACGGGGCAATGCGATGAAGAAAGAGTTTATATCAGGCCACTTAAGATGTCCGCAGCAATCAGCTTGCCAGCACAAATACGGGAATCATTCTACCTCTTTGAACAGGCGGATGAAGACGCGACAAGATTGTCCATCCTGCGGTAAGATCCGCGACAGCAACGTCTAATAAAACGTATCACCGACTGGGACCAGCCAAGCGAATACGCCACCTTCAAGGTCATCGGAGGTGAGTTGTCTGAAAGTTTACTCATTTTCCTCTCCTCTTTTGTACTTTATACCTACCGACCGGTGTATTTTCTTTCTGGGGAAGATAAGGCACAATGCTGTCTGTCAGTGGGGCTATCACAGTCAGAAGCTGCAGATTTTTTTAAACTCCCACCTTCTCAGCATGTTGTCCATCTCACTCAATTGTTGTGTGCAAACAATTAATAGGCCAGCTAAAACTGCACTCAATTTGGGCAGCAGCTCCTTTTGCCAGTCAACCAAGAAGTCTAATTCTATTAATGGGGATTATTTTCATTGATGTTCTCATTCTACCAGGTAGTTTATACATTCAAAGTGAATACAGGAAGGCGATAACACCGGTGTCACTTTTGTTTGTCATTTATCCACCAGCCTGACAGCCGAGTTTTCATCTGTTGATTTTCAAAATCTATTCTTTACCTCATTTGGTGCCCCCGTTTTTGTTCCTCATATCCTGTGCAAGAAGCCAGCATTTTTGTGGTTGGAGGACGGATTAAAGAGCAGCCCTACTCGCCACGGGTCTCTGAGTTTGTGGTGAGGGAGGCACGCTGGCCGGAGCGGGCGCCTCTAGCCATTAGACGCCGGTATCATGCAGCCACAGTCCTGAGGGTAGGTGGTGTCAGCACAGGCCAGACGCTGCTGTGCGTTTTCGGTGAATACGAAAACAGATGATGGCCCCTCTCCTCGTGTGAAGTCTACGACGTCAGTCAGGATAGGTGAGTCACCGTTTTGCTTGCGCATCTTTGTTTGACTTTCAAATTTAGTCACGCTTGTCGATTTACTCACTGCCACTCGCTCGTTGCCTCTCTACAGATGGTGCAGTTTGGCCAGCATGCGGGAGGCGAGGGTCTGGGGACCAGCTGCTGCCGGTATACCCGACTACTGCCAAGTTTTTGTCATAGGCGGTTGGAATTCCTCCTCCAAGTTCATTGCTTCAGTTGAGTATTGGGTGAGGTTATATAGAGCGGTCGGATATTTCCATATCTAGAATAATTGAATTCTCACAAATTTTCAGTAGGATGAATTAACTATAATTTTCCGGTTTTCTACACGCCACCCATCGTTCCAGCTGGGATTTGCTGATGGCATTGAACTTCAGAGCGGTTCTTCGAAAGCAACCGCCATCCATAATTTATATAATCGGCAAAATAACCACGGGAATTATCGCTTATTTGCAAATTTTTACGTAGGGTGATTTGCATTATCTCGCCACTTTTGTTCTTCTTTGAACTTTTTCCCAGTTGATGTTGGTGATACTACTGGAAAATGTCTTTCAGTTACCTCGCCCGAGGTTTGGACACACTCCCCTTCCATATACGCGTTCACCGTTGGTCGGAGGGGGGTTAGCGATGATATTAAAGCTCATTCAGTGTCTTCTCTCAAGGTTTGAGTACGTAAACCAACTTGCCCTCATAACTTTCTTATTTAACAAAACCATTGGGATCTAATTTGTCCCCTGACATGCCCCAGCCGTCCCCTCCCCGAAAATCAGGTAAACGTTAGCCCGCGGGGCGCGCTTCACACTTTGTTCATACGACCCCACGATATAATCTTACTGAGTATTGTTGCATGGCAGCGGACTGGCAGGAAGCGGCGGCGGCGCGCATCACAGCGGACTTTTGGCAGGCAGCAGCCCCAATGAGAAGATAATAAAAATAACAAGTTGTATATTTCAGGCCCAATGGGCCTCATCAATAAACCAAAAATTCAATGACACGAAGTACGCGAAATAATTGGTTTAAGAAACAGTATCCGTAGTCTATAGCTATAAGACGAGTATAACTGTTTGGAAGCGAATTTGTTAGATTAAAAACATGAATATAGCAGTGTCATGTGGAAGGTGAAATTCAAGGGCACACACAGATAAGCCACATCAATATCTATATTCTGACTATGTAGTCTGATACCAACTGCCTCTGTTAGTAGGAGGGTAGCGCTTGGAAGCAAACTCAGTCGAAGCTGAGCGTGGGGCAGTATAAAAGGTATTAACGAAACATTACTGGTAAAGACGGGTTCCCGGCAGTAAACTCGGGTTCCCAAACCAGTGCGGCATAAAAGAACACAGGGAACCCACTAGTTTATGATCGTAATGGGCACCGCCGTATGAGATCCAAATGTCCATCAAATCTACAAGACCATCGTTGATGATGTCTGAGATGTGACCAAATATAAGGCCCTGATGATGGTTGATGACCAGCGAAACGAGGGCCGTCAAGACTGTGTCCTGATTCCGGGGCACACGAGTCAGAGAAAAGAAGTTTTAAGAAGAGGTCCTAAATTCCCGATGGTCCTTTCTCCGGATCGTGGAGAAAGCTGCCCAGAAAAGATGAGGAAAACAAAAGGTTAATAGATTCAGTGTTAAAATAAATGTGCAGTCTTCGCTTGAATGCAAATAGACTAGTCAACGCCCGAATATCGATCGGAAAATTATTCCAAAGATAGCTATACGTAAAAGCAAAAATAGAGATCATTTTTAAGTGGAAGAAGCAGGAGGAGGTATAATCAAGGTTGAATTTCTTAGGTTGTAAGGGTGATTAACAGGAGTAAGGGCAGGAATCTTGGGGAGATTTGAACTATTAATAAGGCGAAACAGGCGACGAAACCCTGCTTCTCTTCTCCTAAACCAAAGAAATTTCAGTTTCGTTATCTCACATCGCAGGCATTTCATGCCGCAGCTGACTTAAATCTTAAGTATTGCTTGATTGCAGGCGATTTTAACCTTCCTGACGTGCAATGGTTTCCACCATCCGGTCCTTCAAAGTTTGAGAACTTACTTGAGGCAATAGATATTGGCATGTGGGATCAGGTAGTCGATTTTCCCACTCGAGGAGCAAACATACTCGACCTAATTTTTTGGAGATGATGCGAAACACTTTCAGTGTCATCCTTAGACGCACTTGTGAGTTCAGACCATCTTACAGTTGTTAGTGAACTAGCACTGGAGGCGGATGAAACATTTTCCCAAAAGTATAGTTTTTATCATGATTTCCGATCAGCAAACACGGCTGACCTACTGGCACATCTAAACGCTCT
>JAYGXS010002210.1:0-11010 GCA_036362985.1 Ligula intestinalis | reverse complement strand
ACCTTGGTTCCACGGCTTCGCTCCGAGAACGGTTATGATCTAGGCTTCGATGAAACAAAACTGCTAATCCGTTCAAGCTGGTAAGGGTACATACCTTTCCGGGAAGTTTCTTGAGGCTAGATCTTCAAAGATAACAGTTTTGTCGCTAAGCGACATCAGAATATGATAGCGTGGACCCGACAAGACAATGGAGACTGTTTTGTCCATGTTTGGCTCGTTAGCCGTCATCAGCCAATCAAAACCATTCTCAGGGTACACAATTACCGAGATTATAACCCAAAACGTTTGGCCATTGAGTAAACCACACAACCTTGGTGCCACGGCCTCGCTCCTCTGTCGGTTATGATCGATGTTTAAATGAAACAGAGCTGCTCATATGTTCTAGATGTAAGGGCACAGACCTTTCCGGTAAGTCTCTCGAGGCTAGATCCTCAAAGAAAACAGTCTTGTCGCTAAGCGAAATCATAATATGATTAAGAGGACCCGACAAGACAAGTGAGTCTGCTTTGGCCATTTTAGCTCGTTAAACGTCATCAGTCAGTCAAACCCAATCTCAGGGTTCAAAACTCCCGAAAATATAACCCGGACCGTTTGGTCTATGGGGAAAACACACTACCTTGGTTCCACGGCCTCGCTCCTTTGTCGGTTATGAGTGGGGCTTTGATGGAACGAAGTTGCTCATCCATTCTATCTGGTTAGGGAAAATACTTTTTCGGGAAGTGCCTCGAGCCTTGCTCTTCAGAGAGTCAGTCTTGTCGCCAAGCTACATCAAAATATGATAAAGTGAATCCGACAAGACAAGTGAGACTGGTTCGGCCGCTTTTGGCTTGTTAGCCGCCATCAGCCAGTCAAACCAAATCTCAGGTGTCAAAATTCTCGAGAATATAACCCGGTACTTTTGCTTATTGGGTAAACCACACATGCTTGGTACAACGGTCTCGCTCCTTTGTCGGTTATGATCGGGGCTTTGATGAAACAAAGCAACTCGTCCGTTATATCTGGTAAGGGCACATACTTTTTCGGGATATGCGACGAGGCTCGTTCTTCGGAGCCATCGGTCTTGTCGCTCATCGACATGAGAATATGATGAGTTGTATCCGATAAGACATGTTAGACTGGTTAAGCAATTTTTGGCTTGTAAGCCGTCATCATCCAGTCAATCACAATCATAGGGGTTAAAATTCTTGAGATTATAACCTGGGACGTTTAGTTATTTGGTGAACCACACATCTTGGTACAACGGTCTCGCTCTTTTTTCGTTTTGGATCGGGTTTTTAGCGAAACAAAGCTGTTCATCCGTTTTATCTGTAAAGTGCACATACTTTTCCGGGAAGTGCTTCGAGGCTTGTTCTTCAGAGATATCACTCTTGACACTAAGGGATATCAGAATATTATTAAGTGGATCCGACAAGAAAAGTGAGACTGATTTGGCCATTTTTGGCTTGTAAGCCGTCATCAGCCAGTCAAACCCAATCTCTGATTTCAAAATTCCAGCGATTATAACCCGGTTCGTTTGATAATTGGGTAAACCACACAAGCTTGGTACAAAGGTCTTGCTCCTTTGTCGGTTATGTTTGGGACTTTGATGAAACAAAGCTGCTTATTTGTTCTATCTGTTAAGGGCACAAACTTTTCCGGGAAGTGCCTCGAGGCTCGCTCTTCAGAGATATTAGTATTTTTGCTAAGCAACATCAGCATATGATGCAGTAGATGTCACTAGACAAGTGAGACAGGTTTAGCCATTTGGGCTTGCTAGCCGTCATCAGCCAGTTAAACCAAATCTCAGGGGTCAAATTTTTTGAGACTATAACCCGGAACGTTTGGTCATTCGGTAAACCACACAACCTTGGTACTACGGCCTCGACCTTTTTTCGATTATTATCGGGGCTTCGGTGAAACAAAGCTGTTCATCCATTATATCTAGTGAGGGCACAATCTTTACCGGGAAGTGTCTCGAGGCATGTATCAGTATCAGCATCAGTATATTGAGGGTATGTAGAAAAAAATCCTTTGAGTGCCCTTTTTGTACAAATGTGCAGTGGTGGCAAAAAAATTGTTGCTTAGACTGTTGGCGAGGCCAGTTTTCCTGAGTCATAGGATGAACATAGGAGCAGATAGTGAAAAAACTCCTCAGGGATTTTAAGAAGAAAAACTGCTGCCCTTGTGGGGGTAATGCGTCGAATTTAGGAGAAAAAAGGGGGTTCCCAATGGGGGGGGGGTGCATTTCAAAGGTTCCCAGGATCATCACCGTGTGAAAGCCACGTCCTGATTCTTCCTGGAAAAACAGAGGCATTCGTCCAGATCGTCGACAGTCCGTTTTGGGTCGAACTAAGTGTGACTGTTTAGACCGGCAGGTCTGGCTGATAAGATCGCTAGCGGGGTAATCACGGCACGCAGAAAGCCAAGAAGGGTAGACCGCAGATACCTCTTCATCGTACTGGCTGTCCAGTAGCTAACTGATCCTGTCGACGGCCATGTCTTGCGGAATCGAGTTAAAGAAAGGGGGGAAGTCGAATGACACCATGACTTCGTCTTCGGTGGGTTGCACTCTCTAAAGACGTTGCAGAAATTGAGTAGCTGAGCAGACCGTCGTGGCGGCGTTCGACGTCAGTGGCTTCAGATGTTGAGATAACCATTTAGACAGATTGAATGTTGGTGCTCCACGCAATGACACGATTGGCCGGAGGGGAATCCCAGCTCTATGTACCTTTGGTAAACCATAGAACCTCACTACGTTCGCATCTGTTTGCTTGATGGCCAATCATACCCAACTGGTGGTCACGTTGCTACTTTGCATTTCGATGAATAATTTGTCCAGATGTGCCATTAGCTTGTTCATCAGTGCCTCTTCACATGAAAGGTACGCTTGCCGGTCCTCCAGCAGAGCATTTGCCTTCTGAATGAAGTCGCTCTTATCCAGCACCACAGTGGAACTTCCTTGGTCTACTGGGAGAACCAAGATACTGGTGTCAGCCCTTAGTGCTTTTAGTGCACTCTCTTCTGCTCGGGTAATGATTGCGCGTGGTTTGTGCGCCATCACCAAGGTTGTTACCTGTTGCCGAATAATGTGCTTCGTCTGGTCAGATTCCCCGGTTTGGTTAAGAATTGATTCGACCGTTGCGATAAGGTTGATTGGATCAGCATCCGTGGTGTAAAAACAAGCTTCGTGGCTCAGTTATTTTACTTGTGTTGGTGTCAGCTGCTGGGAGTACATGTTGTGAACAAGAACTTCGCTTTCCTCCTCCGATGAGTTCGATAGATTTCTCAGCTTCTCGCCTAGTTCTACATCGCTTTTCATCCGTAGATCTCTGGCCCATTTGGTTATCACTTGTCGCAACAGCATGACTCCATCGTCTCCGATAAGTTCGGTGCACTGTATGATTGCCTGGCTCAAATCCCATTGTATTTGCGCAGTCGAAAATGGTAGTCCTGGAGGAGTGCCCGAATCATTCGCCTGCCATGATCTGTCCCCCACCGTTTTGCCAGAATTGTGTTCACCGGTGGCCTGCAAGACAAGCTTTTCGGGAATACATGGTTGTCAAGGCATCTGTGCAGAAATTGTGTCTGCGCGTACGTTGATAAAAAACGAAAAGAATTTGCTTAACGACGTTGTGCGGACTGAAGCGCTTTGCGCCCAAAAATATTGCCAATAGAAGCGAAAATCTGAGTCCTCGGGCATAAATCAGAAGAAGAAGAGGCGATCACGGAAACCATAGTTTTACTTTCCTGACGTTTCAAAAGCGTACAGGCTGCCCTCATCTGAGGTGTGGGTTGTACGGAGCCTCACAGTATTTAAAGTAGTTGTCAGTCATAGTCAATAGGGTTTGAGCCAATGCAAAGGAAGGGGGGCCGGTGCATGAGAGGGATGCTGAATCATCGAGGCATATTAGTTCCAGTCAAGGGGTCACCCATCGGATTCTCCTCTTCGCACCTGTGCAGCTGTCATTTATATAAGCTGCCGTCCTTTGGCGGCATTCAATCGTTTATCTGGTTTTCCACCTGCAGAATGAGCGGATGCAGCGGCTAAGTTGATAATTGCTCTTTCCGGTTGTGGTCCATCTACGTGTGTGTCCATCATGGGCTCAAAAGGGCTCGAATGAACGTCAGATTCTGCTGTTTGCGCCTGTGCCACTGTCATTGGGCTCAGCAGCCGTCCTATTCCGGTCGTCCTGTTTGTGTTAATACGTACATCCGGTGTCACACCTGCAGAATGAGCGGATGAAATGGCTACGCTGTTGATTTCCCCTTCCGATTGTGGTGCGGCTGCGTGTGTGTCCACCATGGGCTCACGAGGGCCCGGATTCACGTTCTGTCTGATTTGGTGTTCACTTTTTCCTTCATTGAGTTTCTTTCGGAGGGCTTTGTAGGCTGTAGGAAGTGAGACACAACGGTTGATGGAGGTTATTCCCGTATGCCAGGCCTCGATTGTTTCCCTCACCACGCGCTCCTTTTCTCGACCCAGAATTTCGGCATTCTGGAAGAATAATGTGTGTCCGACATTTGCGCAGTGTTCCGCCACCAACGAAAGTCGCTGCATCGTATCTACAGCCCTTCTGTGTTCTGCAATTAAGGTCTGCAACCGCTTCCCAGTCTCTCCGAGATAAGCGACCACGCAGGAATCATATTGTATTTGGTAAACGACGTTTGTTGTTTCACCTCGGGGCAGGGTTTCCTTCCGCGGCATGACGAGATGTCGCATTGTTGCCTCTGGTTGGTGGGCAATGCCGATCCGCAGGGGTTTTAGTAGACGGGAAGCCGCCTCAGAAACGCCGTCAATGGATGGAAACGCACGCCCTTATTTCGGTTGCTCGGCTGCCGGATCTCCATTTGATCGGACCTGTCTGCCGCGTTCTATAAAATTTCGAGAATATCCGTTGGCCAGGGAGAGACGCTGGAGATGTCGTACTTCAAACCCCCGGTCATGCGGCTCGCTGCAGTGTGTTTCTGCCCGTTTGTAAAGCGTTCGCACACAACTGTGTTTGTGGCATGCCGGATGTTTGCTATGGTAGCTAAGGATTTGGCGCGTTTTGGTGGCCTTCCTATACACCGTCGTTTTGAGGCTTCCATTGGGTTTTCGATGGACGAGGACGTCTTGGAACGGCAGTTGGTTGTTGTTTTCAGCCTCTATTGTAAACTGGATACAAGAGAAGTCAGAATTCAGGAGATCGTGAAATTCGTGGATTCTTTCTCCCTCATTGATGACAAAGGTATCGTCAACATATCGACTCCAGAATTTGGGCTGATAGTTTGCGAACATGACCGCCTCTAATTTTTGGAGAACTGCTTCTGCAATGAAACATGCCAGTGGCGACCCTATCGGCGTCCCCTTGATCTGTTCGTACGTTGACCCCTCGAATAAGAGGTACTTCTTCAAACTGAATGTTAAGAGTTGGACGAGATGTCTTCGTTTCACCGTCTCGCCCGTCTCATCGTACTGGCTCTCCAGTAGCTCGCTGATCGTGTCGATGGCCAGGTCTTGCGTGATCGAGGTAAAGAGAGAAATGACGTCGAATGAGACCATGACCTCGTCTTCGGTGGGATGCACTCCCTTAAGACGTTCCAGAAATTGAGTGGCTTAGCAGACATTCGTGGTTGCGTTCGGCGTCAGTGGCTTCAGATGTCGAGATAGCCATTAAGCCAGATTGAATGTTGCTGCTCCGCGCAATTACACAATCGGCCGGAGGGGAATCCCAGCTCTATCTACCTTTGGTAAACTATAGAATCTCGCTACGGTCGCATCTGTGGGCTTGATGGCAAGTCGTACCCACCTGCTGCTCACGTTGCTACTTTGAATTTCGACGGGTAACTGCCTACCAGGTTGATTGCGGCCAAGTCGTAATAGCAGTAAGTAAGGTATGACAGCATCTGGAAGTAACTTGATGCATAATTCTTTCGGGCTTAGTAGTCTTCATCAGCCAAATTAAAAAAACAACTCCACGACCCATGTATTAGTTACCTATCTACGCTCAGATGCATTACAGAGATTCACGAGTTAGCCCAGAACATTAAAACAAATAAGACGATAGCAGCAGAACATCGGGCAATCAAGTCCCCAGAGAAGACAGCCCAAATCTTCAGGAAACAAATACATAATCATCAAAAACAAGGCCCCCAAATCATGCTTGATGACCAAGGAATAGTTATAACAAATGACAACCAAATAGCAAATCTTTTTAACGAGTATTTCTCAACCAACTATTCAGTCGAGGAAGAACCAATCCCCCAACCAAAAGAAATGACGGCACTAGTATTAAAAGAGATATGGTTTAACGAAGAAACTGTAGAGAAAGCTATCCGCCAACTGTCCAATTCCACATCATATGGAACGGATAGAATCCCTCCTTGCATACTAAGACATATGACATATGCCCCTATACTTCTGTCAAGCCTTTTCTCGTTACTGCAGTCAAATGGTACTTATCCAGAAATCTGGAAAAAATCATGTATCACCCCAATTTACAAAAACGGAAATCGGTCCAATGCCCAAAATTATCGTGGTGTTCACCGAACATCGGTTTTAGCAAAAATCTTAGAAGAAATAATGTATAACCAAATGTTAGACCATCTGACGAATGTAAATCTCATACCTCCCTCTCAACATGCCTTTTTACCTAAAAAGTCATGTCAGTCCTGCCATCTCACTTTCTTGGAATTCGTCTTCAGAAATCGAGATGATGGGAACACGGTAGCTACAATTTACTTTGATCTAAAAAAAGCCTTTGACAAAGTTCCCCATAAAAGACTGATCGTGAAGCTAGTGAGTCACGGGATTCGGCCTCCGCTCCTTGATTTTCTCAAATCCTATCTTCCATACCGATTTCAAGTAGTACAACTTCGAAATATAGTATCAGAACCAGCTCATATAAGCAGTGGTGTTTTTCAAGGCACTATCCTAGGTCCCCTCTTATTTTTCATTTACATTCATGATTTATCCACGATATCAACATCTGTTAAAACATTTTTATATGCAGATGACTTAAAACTCACATATGCCTATAACAAAAATTCCATAAGTAGTGTGCATAGAACAATTAAATTAGATCTTCAAAACTAAACGACTGGAGTGTTCAGTGGCAAATGCCGTTTTCACCAACAACATGTCATCTCATGATTTTTGGACCACTAAAACTTCCCCCCATTATGTTTAGTTGTCAAGAAATAAAAGAGCTAACATCTTTAAAAGATTTAGGTCTTAGCTATTCTAATACTCTTGACTTATCCCCACACGTTAAACAAATCGCACCAAAAGCCAATCGACTATGTGGCTTCATAAGTAAAAATTCCACATTAATTACACTTAAGACTAAACTTTACAAAATGTACGTTTTACCTATTCTAGATTACTGCTCAAGATTTTTCGGTACCATGTCATCAGATGACAGACAGAAACTAGAAAAAATCCAGCGAAGGTTTACCAGAGTTCTGTGTAAACGCGATGACGCCCGAGACTCATATGTAATAATGTACAATAGATATGGTCTTAAACCCCTCTGGCAAAGGCGACTCTAAAATGGTTTAACTTTCCTATTTAAAGTGACGCATAATCAGAATATCCTTAGCAATAATATGTTAGCAAATCAAAACGGTTCCCGTCCCACTAGAAACAACCAACATACAATTCATAACGCTAAAGCTAGGACGGCCCAGCGATCAAATTTCTACACCATAAGATATGCGATCATATGGACTGCCCGACCCAACTATATTCGAGAAAGCCACAGTTTAGCTGAATTTAGAAGAAAGACCAAGCAGTTCTTCTCAAATGACATGACGCATATATTTCTGAACAAAATAGGACACTTTGCTAACCAGTTCTTTGACGTCCAATTCGGACCAAAAGGGATATAACGGTCCAGGAGAGTTCCCGAACATTTTGGAGAAAACTGGCAAATGCTGGAAGGTTTTCAGCGCTGATAAAATCAAAGCTTAAGCAAAATTGTGCCTTGCCTCCTTTTCCAATCCTTAAAAATAAAAATAAAAAAACAAAAACGAAGAACAATTTATCTATTCCAATATTCCTCTACTATACTTAAATATATATTGTTTCCTCTTATAATGTATCAGAAGTATAAATACTCATGATGTAAATCTCAATCTCACTTAGATATTCGACAAACGAAAGGCCAAATGTCTTCTGCCGATGCACTTGCATGAAGATGGTGCTCCACAGCTGCCACTGGACAACGATTGTAATCTCCGTATCGAGCAGACCCATGCATATGGTAGATGCCATTGTAGCAGTCTTGCCGGTTTCCTGCTTTAAATTCTCGACAGAGGATGATTCTTGCTGTCTCAAAGAAGGTCCTTGATTGATAACTGCAAATTCACTGAGGTCATTCTCGTCAGCTGTTTAAGTCATTCTTCCTAACTCGTTTCCAGGCATACTTAAGATGATAGAAGTGGAGTAGATAATAAATGGTTCGGCAGGGAAGGATAATTCAATCTGAAGGCTCCTCAGGCACAATTTTCACTTTCGGAGTCGATTCTGCCGCTCCTTTACCTGAAGAGGCAAGAAAACAAGCACTTCGATCAACCAGCTCAAAACATCCCCTTTCCTGTGCCACCCCGGATTCGTTTGCCCGCCTTTACACACTCCCCCCCTCAGACAGAGCCCTGTCCACAGGGCTCGCTGACGGCGTAGTCTCTACAGTCTCCTCCCAAACAGGTTGTGGGACTAAGTAAGGAGGTAGTATAGCAAGGTTATAATCAGTGGTGTTGGGTGGCTGCGCACGGTACGGCTTAAGCTTTCCAAAATGGGCGGTGAAGGTTTGACCGTCAGGTTCAAAGGCCTTGCGCAGTACATAGGTGGTAGGGCTGTGAGTCGCCACGATCACAAAGGGACCTTCCCAAGAGTGGTGGAACTTGGCCGACGAACCTAGGGGCGGAACTTGTCGCTCATGCCACACCCAGTCGCCCCGTTGAAAAGGGGTGCCATTCACCTGCCTATCGAAATATTCTTTTTGCCGGTCTGCCGCCGCGCCTAAGTGCTGTCGAGCCATGTTATGGGTAGACCGAATAAGTTCTTGTAGTTCCCACACATATGAACTTGGAGTGTATTGAGGGGGAAGCGTAGACGGTACGCGGGAATCTAGTGGTTACCGAAAGGGACGTCCTGTAAGCATAAAGAATGGGGCATACCCGGTTGATGCGTGTTCCGCAGCCCGGTAGGCCATCATAGCAAAAGGGAGTCGTTTGTCCCAGACCTTCTGGTTAGGTCCTTTCGCGAAAATTTTTAGGAGTTGGATGAGAGTACGGTTAGTTCGTTCGACCTGGCCATTACCTTCTGGATGCCACGGTGTCGTTCTGGTCTTGTAAATATTCAACATCTCACACACTTCACGTAACAGTCGGCTCTGGAAGTTGGCCCCACAGTCTGAGTGTATAGACAAGGGAGCTCCAAAGTGACAGATCCAATAGTTGAAAAGGGCTGTGGTAATGGAAGCAGCATCTTGCCGACAGAGGGGGGCTGCTTAAGCCCATTTGGTAAAATAATCAACCATGACTAGTATGTAGCGGTGGCCATGTGCGGACGGGAGTGGCCCTACGATGTCTAGACCAACGCGTTGGAAGGGAAAGCTAGTAGTCATAGGTTGTAATGGGGCTCGTGGGCGTTGATTGGGGGATTTTATAGAGGCGCAAGTAGCACAGGTATTACAGAAACTAGAGACCTGGCGTCGGAGTTGGGGCCACCAAAAGCGTTGCCAAGCTGCGGCTTCGGTTTTATTGCGGCCGACATGGCCTAATTCGCTATGTAGATCCGACAATACCGTGCGAACCAGGCTGCTTGGAACGACGACCCGTGTGCCACGAGTATCTCCGTCGCGTATGAGTAAAATATCGTTCTCAATGTAAAGACGGGGCCAAAGGCTACGAATGGCATAGGCCGTTTCCGACGAACCGCGTAAATCATTGAGAGTGGGGCGAGGAAGGCCGCGAACCAAATGATCGTAGATGACTGCGGTGTCTGGGTCGGTGCTCTGGGCCACGGCCCAGTGGTGCAGGGTTTCTGCACTAGCATAAACTACGTTGACGGAGTCTTGAACAAATGAGGGGTCTAGAGAGTCGGCCGTGGGCGGAATGCGCGATAAGGCATCGGCGTTGGAGTGTTGCTTACCGGGGCGGTATATGGGTTTAAAGGTGTACGCCTGCAAAATTTCCTGCCATCGGGCCAGCTGGCCTTCTGCGTCTGTAGAACTTTGCAGCCACTGGAGTGCTTTTTGGTCAGAGCGGACCTCAAAGGGCTTGCCAAGTAGGTAAGGTCGGAACCGCTTTACAAAAGTTACAACAGCTAGCAGTTCACGACGATACGTGCAGTAATTGCGCTCAGGTTTAGACAGCGTTCTACTGGCGAAACAAATGGGTCTCTCCAGACCATCCTCACTGGTTTGAGACAGAACAGCACCTATCGCGAAAGCGCTGGCGTCGGTGTCCAGAATGAAAGGTGGGGCATCTGCTGCAACATTGGGCAGCGCCATAAAAGGGGCACTAATTAAGAGTGATTTCAATTCTTCGAAGGCGTCTTGACAATCCTGAGACCAAATGAACTTCGCTTTCTTTTCCATCAGTCGGTTAAGGGGCCGTGCAATGCCGGCGAAATTACGTATGAACCAACGGTAATAGGAAGCCAAACCAACAAACGCTCGGACCTCAGTGGTGTTCATCGGGGTGGTCCAACTGCGTATGGCGTCTATCTTCTCGTCTGAGACTCGGATGCCGGCCGTTGTAACTTCATGGCCCAAAAAGGTAACCTGGGTACAGAGGAAGTGGCACTTTTTCGGATTCAACCGTAGGCCAGCGTCGCGGAGGGCCGCCAAAACGGCATGCAGGTTCGCATTATGCTGTTCGATTGACTTTCGGAATACGATGACGTCATCCAAGTAAATTAGACAGCGGCTGGGGAACAGGTGGGCTATAACAGCCTGCATAAGACGTTGAAACGTGGCCGCCGCGTTACAAAGCCCGAAGGGCATGGTCTCAAACTCGAACAGTCCATGAGGTAGGATAAAAGCC
>JAYGXS010002209.1:0-11014 GCA_036362985.1 Ligula intestinalis | reverse complement strand
TATAGACAAATATAAAAAACCATTACGGCCTAAAATGACGGAACAGATAGTTCCGAAGAAGCCCGTTTTCATATTTTTGCCGTTTAAGGGTGACAACATTTTCAATACCATCAAGAGACGACTCATTAATGCCATTCACAGGATATATTATGCCGCTGAGCTTATAATTTGCAATCTAACAAAGCTTTTACCGATTCCTCGTGCGAAGGATGCCTTGCCGATGCTAGATACGGGCCACTATGTGGACCCTAAAGCCTCCTTCCGAGTACTTGTTCAAGCACGAACAACTCGCACCTTACGCTACCTGGAGGCAGCGTACATAAGGCGGTTTAAACCCGACCTATGTAAACAATTGGAGCATGTAGTTAACCTAACTCTACCTTGGTAACACTGGCTCCTTGTTTACACATCCCCCCTCCCCAAATTTTCTTTCTTTTTGCCTAGACGTTTTTTCTCCAGTTTTTGCTGTCTACAACGTTTAACTTTCAGCTTTATCGAATGCCTCTTGGCCATGTACAGTGACCTTGCCGGTTTTTATCGACTTTTTCTGTATGAATTCAGTTGTGTATTTTCTCTAACGTTCATTCCCGTTCTGCAATGAGGGGTGGCAACTGAAGAGCCCTCTCGAAATTTATGGATCCATTAAATTTGCTGTTTATAGAGTCTTCAAATTTTCACCAGGGAAAAGAAGCTTTACTTTTACCTTCAACCTGTGGACTTCGACCTGATGATTGTGGTGATCTAGGCACAACCCCTACCTAGACCTTACTGGTCCTCTGTGTCCTTTAACACACCTGACATTCTTTCTCCATATTTTCTGTACATCTGCGTCAATTATGGGCCACTATGCATGTCAGTGGACGAAAGCTTTCATTCTTATCGCCCCAGTATGAACGTTATGCAGGCCTCTGTTGATGACCTGTCGGCATTTCATTGTCATTACTACCCAGACGTCCCATAGTATCCAAACACTAGGACTTTTTTTCAGCAGGCTTACTATACTCTGCGAAATGCATCTTCAGTTGGCACACGTTTGCAATCGTGAACACTTCTAGTGAAAGTCATCCAACGGATCGGACTCACCAGAGCCAGAAAATGTTCCAGAAACGATAGTCTGCCCAACAAGCTTATGGCTAACACGAACGAGGATAAGCCATCGATATTAACCACGCCGTTGGTAGAAGTGGCCAAACGAGTTCCAGGAGGCAGGCTAGAAGAAGAAGAAGAAGAAGAAGAAGATGGGATCACTGGAACATGGCGTCTATGGGCCTGTAGCGGTCTAAGTGATAGGTGTACTCGGATCACTACCATCATCAGGTCAAAGTAAAAGGTCACCAAAAGGAGTGATCTGTTGTGCACAGAAATCCTTATTGCCGTCTCAGGCGGCAGTAGCCACTGATGAAGCCAGGGCTAATGTTGACTGCGTCCAGGCAAACCTATGAGCGAATCTGCCAAACCAACTGAATAATTAAGTCAGCCTAGCAGTCATTCTGGTGGATTCTAGCTGATTGCTTAGGAAATCCTGCTTGGGCAGTCAACTTTCTCCCGTATTGGTGGATTCCATATGAGCGAAAAGTTGAGCAGGTAATATCGATCCAAGTGTGATTCAACTCATGGCGTGAAGCGGGCGTTTGTAGCTTAGCGGTAGAGCATTAGCCTCCGGCAAAGGCTTTCTCTGATGCGCGGGTTCAAATCCCGCCAAACGCCTAGAGTTTTTCACACTTGGGTCAACTCAAATTAAGCAAATCTGCCAAACCAACTTAATAACAGTGCTGATAGCTGCTTCAGTAAGATTTCGAAACGAGTTCAAGTGATTTGCTATTGGTGTGTTACGATTGCCCGAGGGGATGTCGCCTGAAAAGGCCGCCTGTTGCGTGGCCGCGGCCTGTCGTGTTCGAGTGGCACTTCAGAAACCGAGACTAGCTGGGCATGCGTATATGTGCGCATGTAAGTGTGCAACTGAATAGCAGCCAAGTGTTCTTTCGATCAGCAAAGGGAAACAGCCACCTGCGAAGACACATAACTTTGACGCGGCGAGCATTGGGAGGAGGAACAGCATTAATGGCCATCCGCCACAGGCCTGGCGTTTTGGAATCTCACTCGAGCCCTTCATTAGAGACGGACACAGATGAGGGAGAGGGATGAGGGTTCCAGAGGTACATTATGTACTGGACGCAGTTGTCGTGCCGTTGCATGCTTTATCCAATTGTCAGATTCCGCGCTCCTCGCTGGTGGTTGTACATGACATGGTGATTGCTCGTTAGTCGGCGTCCGAATAGTTGGTTGACGAAATTTCATGCCTGCTATCGATGCTTGATGTGGTGATGACTCGTCAACTAGGCTCGCTGTCACTGGAAACTTTGGCTGTCCGTCTCCTTCTCGCAGGAGTAATTGCTCTGCCTATGCAAGGTCTCAGTACAGAATAGGGAGTCACGATGCCATTGCACTTGTCACTCGACTTTGGACTAGAGAACCACAGTTCAAGCAGTACACATCTCATGTGGTTGTCAGAACTTGTGAGAATTTCGGCCTCGTCAAAAGTAAAGGCATGGCCAGTCTCCCTCGCATCTGATTCCGTTTGATAATGACAAGGGTGTCGACCACCTAGCAAGGGTGGAATTTAAGTCTGTGATGTCGGAAGACCAGTGATTTTAGGCGTAACAGAACCACCTCACTTATGAGCCCCGAGGTTGTTGAACGCATTGGCGAGCCTTTAATTGCTCGTAGTGTTATGCACTCAAAACAGAAGGCAATTTGTAGGCAGAACGTTGTATAGACAAAACAGAGGGCTGACCGTAAGCAGGTTTGCTCAGGATGAAGGACCTGTTTTGTGTGTGAGTCGTGTTACCTAAGGGGGCTCTATGGTGGGGCCTAAACATAATTGCCTGAAAGATAGCCAGTCAGAATAAAGAATGTGTAAGCGCCTAGCACGAATGCCTTGTCCCGATAGCACGTACGGGCATACACATACGTAGATTCTGTCGTCCAACATAAAAATACGTTTTTAGGTAGAGCTTCAGGGGATGGATGAGTTGGGCCTGCCTGAATCCTTTCTCCCTTTCATCGTATTTGCCATGGAGGGGTAACTTGACGATCTAGACCGCCAGATCGTGGGATTCGGAAGTAAAAAGGTGACGTGACATCAGAGTATATCACAACGTCATTTGGTAGAAAAATAACCTCTAAGTTTCTCCAAAAATTGTGTTTTGTGGAATTTAAGACGCTTAAACAATCACTTTGCCAGTCCGTAAGTTGGAGTGCCCTTGAGTGCTAGAATGGGCCGCAGAGGAACACCCTGTTTGTGCACTTTCGGAAGACCGTAGAATAGAGCCACTGATGTTTGGTACGCTCTGGCCAGGCGTCAGTCAACTGGAAATAGTGTACACGAGTGCTGCCATGGCAACAAGGTCAAATTGATACCCAATGTTAGCGATTTTACGGGGTTTGTTTCGACTGGGACTTGGAAATGACTATCCTCAGACAAGCACAATAGCACGTTTTAGTGTGCATTGAGTTCCCTTAATGCATTGCGTTCGACCTTCGAAAGCACTTCGCACAGATAAGACCTACTAAAAATCGTTCGTCCATCAATATGTAACTGAATGCGCATATTTTTTGGATAACATGATAAAAAATTCATACACGTACCTGGAACGCGAACCTTTTAATTCATTCGTACATGTACTTATATTTTCATAAAAAAACTTGCTTAAAATTTAATAAGAATAGCAAATGTGTGTCAGAGTGGCCGAGCGGTCTAAGGCGCCAGACTCAAGTGAATAGCTTCTGGGGTTTCTGGTCCTCGAATGAGGGCGTGGGTTCGAATCCCACCTCTGACACGGTTTTGCCATTGTCACTTTGGTTGGCAAGCTCGGAACCCGATCAACGACGCGTGGAGCTGAATTAAATAAATAATATTGGGACATCACCCTGGTTTAAACTAACCATCTGAATAGATAGCACACAAGTGGGACTCGCAATTGGGCAAGATTATGTTTCGATCTATTCAAGCATTAGAAATGAGGTATTCAGAGTTAGTCTGCGAATAATCGTGCGCCGATTTGATCCAGCTCTGGGCAATAGAAGTGAATATGTGATTGTCACCATCGGGCAGTGCTGAAACTGCCCCGCCAGCAAAACAACCAATCCGGGTTTCACTCATCTGACACCTGACTGAGTTGGTTCAGTTGACTAAAATCTCATTCGCGCGGATCCAGATATGGTACATCAGCACGTCGGTTATGATTACCATTGTTCCTTCCACCACAATCTTTAAAGTTGACACCCCTTCCCCTAGTACTATCGATATTTCCCCATCCGATCTCTCTCGTCAGCACTTCCCACGGCCCTTCCAAGCATGCAATTGCAGTTGCCCATGAGAGTTGAATTCTCCACTACGATAGACTAAAAGTAGACACAGTCTCGGATACGTCGGAATCACCTCACACTTCAGATTGTAAGCGTAAATTGTAAGCGTAACGCTACTCTCCAGGCCTGTTATATCATATACTGCAGTATTTTCATCACTCGTACCACAGTGGTCCCAGCAAATTGTGGTTATATTGTAATAATGCATCGATGTTATACCCCGTGGCCACTGGATTCAGCTCAACTTATTGGAGGGGAAATTATTTATGCCCTTTTTAACTCCTTATTGGTGGACCACAGGGGAATTATCATACATGGTATGAAAATTAGAAAGAAAGAAATTATATACACGTTCCCAGAACGCCAACTGGTAGCGGGAAGGCATAATTACTTGTGTCAGCAGCCTAGCCTAACCGAATACCAACATAAGTTTGCAGGCTATCCTTGCGCGTCTACAGCCGACAGTGAACAACGGTTCCTTTGTCAATGCGGACTGCCGCAAGGTCTTGTGTCTTCGCTGTGACAGTCCCCACACGATGGCCTTAAACCGCTGGACGGCACCCACACGTGCGCTTATGCACTTGAACCCACGCGCGTGCCCAACTTGTTACAGTTCCTCAAGGGTCACATAGGTGCACCACATGGCAGGTGACCTTATTTCCAGGCGCCTAATCATGCCAAAAGCGAATGCACTTGACAATCACCTACAAGCAACCGTAATATATCAGACAATGAGTTGCACACGGGCATCAGCCCGTGGCGGGATATTCAGCCCTGGACTATGCCAGACGCACAACTGCCACCCGAGACAGCAACTCTGGGCTTTGTACACCTTAAAATCTCCCTCGGGTGGCTTCCACTTTGGCGCCCTTCTTGTCGTGTAACGCGTTGGAGATTCCAAAGGGCGCAATTAGACGGTAACAAGGACAAAGTCACCATTTGCCGCAGTTTGTCTCATGTGGCATTCCCCGCCTCGATACCAGGCACACCTTCGCATAAGACATACCTTACATTGTCGGACTGACGGACTTTGCCCCTTCAAAAATGCCGAGAGTACATTGAGGCCATGCACTGATGTCTCCTGCATCAATCAGAATATTGAGTTAGACGTCTTCTTCAAAATGCTAAAGCAAAGGTGAAATAAATGGTACATACTGACGCAAACGGCAGCTGCTAATTTTCATTCACATGAAATAACTATTGATTTCTTCAGCGCGTTTGAGATTTTCTTTGTTCTATGCATACTATCTCAAGTCAGACGACGAACTGAGGGATCAGCATCGACGATGTACCGAATAAAGTTACCTTGTTTTTTTTAAGAACGTTCTTCCTTCCACTTAGATTTCTTGGGATGCCTACATTCTAAGTAATACACATAAGAAACTGCCCACATAGACAATGTATTTCAGGCAATAGCACACTGGCGATTATAAATTCGAGTAAAAACGATCGTAGGAACTTTAACAGCAGTTTACTTGAATAAAATTTATGCAGAGATGATAGTATGATCCCAGTGCTCTGCCAGTGCTTAAGTGAATGCTTGCAGTTTTTTGTATTCACTCTGTAATAATATCAATTTCATATACAAACTATACTTAAATATTCACAGTAGTAGCATAACGTTAATGCCTCTTTAACATAGAACAAGGTCAGTGGCTCATGGATTGCATTGTAATGAGTGCTACAATACTGATCCAGCTTCCTCTGAAGAACGGGTGTAGACATAGCAACCTCCTAGGACAAACCATTTCAAGCTCCAACTACTTTATTGATGAAAAAGAACTTTAATGTGTCCAGCCCGCTGCCCGTCACGCATAGTTGGACGGGACGGGATCGCATGTTAGTTGTAGATGGTAACGCGAACATGTCTGCAGGCAGAGAACAGCAGCCTTGCCCGCACATTAAATGGAATTTAAAACTCAAACAAAAGAGATCGAAATTAGACGATCGTTTTTCTCAGGTAGCAATTCCTGTCCAGTTACAATATTGGTCACACGCCGTCGAGCCTCCCGAGGATACTGAGGTCCTTACAGTTACAGATTCCGGTATGTACCAGTGATGCATCGCTCTGTCCAACGTTGTCTCCCTCCGATAACACAATAATGGCGCTTTGATGTTTTCCAGCACTGTTCTCACTTTGTTGTGCTCCCTAACGTCTTTGGTTAAAGGTCAATTTCCCTCGCAGTTTGGATAGTTGTCACACCATGCACGTGATTGTCATTCAAGCAGTCCTATTTCCCGCCAGTTAGTATTTTATTCGGTTCATCGGACATTTCTACAGAGTAGTATCGACTCTTAGTACACGATTATGCATGATCCAGTACTGGCAGCTCAAAACTAGAGCGATGAAAGCTAACTCAAACCAGTTAGCGAAAACTAACTTACTACTGAACCGCAAAGGTGTCGTTATTTCCTCCTAATCAAGCCCTTCTTTTGTATCCAAGCCATGAGTGGTTGACAAGTCATTATTATAATCGGAATGTTACTGGTAATAATCACTTACATCAACACACTGACAAAGTTACTTTCAAACGCTGTTATATCGAGAAATTAAGGCTCAAGTAGATGAGCCCGGATAGCTCAGTCGGTAGAGCATCAGACTTTTAATCTGAGGGTCCAGGGTTCGAGTCCCTGTTCGGGCGCCTGTTTTATTTTCAGCAGGCGCAAACGAGATGGGTAACAAAATCACACACCCTAACTTTTGCAGGCGATCCCGTACGTTTAAAACGTATCGAACAGAAGCAGACTGTGGGTGCAACATAAGTATATGAATCCCCCGTCCCACAGGGCTATCTAGCCTAGGCTTCCCCCGAAGCAGATCGCTGGCTAAGGATGCTTCGTGGGCCCATAGTCTCGTTCGGTGGGAAGCCTAAATGGTCGTGAGGGACGAAAGGTTATAATAAGAAGCAGACTGGGGTTAAAAGTTTAACCCACAGTACCTACGCATAGGTATACGAACACCCTTTAAATAATTATAGCACACATGCACGCATGCGTGTGCTATGCACAATCGGTAGGTTTGAAGCATCCTGTGGCCTTACTGTTTTTATCGATTTTTCTGTATGAATTAAATTTTCTATGTCCTCTTACGTTACTCACTTTATGCACCTTATAAGTATTCTCTATATTAATGGATCCCATAAATGCAATCGTTTACACGATCTTCAAATCAGTAGGCTATATGTTGCAAATAACGCCCTGAGTTTTGAAATCGAAATATTGTTACACAAAGTGCGAATGCGATATACGAACAGATAACCGCAAAATCATGCGCCGACCGGGATTCGAACCCGGGTCGCAAGCGTGGGAGGCTTACATGATACCCCTACACTACCGGCGCCTATTAGAGTCTGCACAAGGATTTTATATGCACACATTTTACACAAGGCAGACAAGTTCATTTTTAGTATAATAAACTTGCTTCAAATGTTATGAAGGTTTTCCGGGCGCTGATAAAGTATTAACTGATGCTACTTTTGAAAAGTTCCTCACGTGCTGGGACTTTAGCCGATCATTCAAGTGGACAGAACGTGTAGGTGAAAATTGTTTAAAGCGGAGCGGCAATTGCCAGTATACTGGCAGTACGTACTGGTCTGTCAACGTCCTCGCGTTTGTCAGTCGCTTATTATGCATTTTGCTACCCAATTTTAAACAAATCCTGCATCTTTTTCGCTAACCTTATGCTAAAAACGGTAATCGACTGATTTCAGGGCTGCAGAGACCTTCATAGGGACTAGGCCCAGCGCCGTGAGACAGCCCAGAAGGACAAACACCTTGATTTAATTTATTCAGAAAATATATTTAGTGAGGGCGACGGATGCCCAATACTGCCTCTGTTTTTCATTTCACTTTTACTTAGTAAGCCTTGGGTATCCCAGTCCGACTACTGGTGTAAGTACTGCAGCAGATCGATCAACACCGCCAGTTACACAGTCTATCTCTTAAGCAGCAGCTCCGGGGGTAAAAATCACAACAAAAAATCGATAAGGCCGCTGCTTCATGCGCAGCCGCCGGTGTCATTTCTAGCGTAAGTGTGTCTCTGTGTGTGTGTGTATGTGTGTGTGTGTGTGTGTGTGTGTGTGTTCCTCTCAGGAGGGTGTTGGCCCAGGCTTCATGCAGGGCTGCTCTCACCCTTCTGAGATCCAATGGTCTGTATGCACATGCAATGCCAGTCTTCAGCCAACCACGGTCCCTGTGGCCTGGAAGGCGCTGGCACTTTCTCTCACTTCTGATTCCCTGTTGGTGACTGCGCTCGCGCTCCCACTGGGTTTCAGGCCCCACTGCGGGTGCCCGAAAAGCTAGGCGGTCACTATGCGGTGGGGGAGAGAGTGAGGTCGACCTCGGCGCGATTCTTCCCTCACTATAATAAATCTGAATGCGTCTGAATCTATCACGGTGCGCTAAAAGCCGTGGCTTGGAGGGTCTGCCAACTGACGGGAAAACTTGGGCCCCCACGTAGCTGCTCCT
Source organism: Ligula intestinalis (assembly GCA_036362985.1). NCBI lineage: Eukaryota > Metazoa > Platyhelminthes > Cestoda > Diphyllobothriidea > Diphyllobothriidae > Ligula > Ligula intestinalis. Next base: position 2,179 of record JAYGXS010002209.1, on the reverse strand, counting down.
TCTGTACGCGTGTGTCTGTGTGTGCGTACGGAAGGAGAGGGAGGACTGAGAGTCAGGCTGCAATGGCTCCCTCTTAATGTGGCCTTTATGGCGCTCCCGCGCAGTCGGGAGCATACCTAGCGAGATGGCTGTGTCAAGTGTGCGCGTGCTGAGTGTTTATCGCGCCAGCCATCTACACCCTCCCTCATCCCCGGTCTTATTGACTCTGTCTTTACACCGGAAACGGAGGTGGGAGTGGCGAGCGAGTGGGTAGATTCTGCGCAAGTCTGCCTAAACTCCTGTTTTCCCTCGCGCCAGTTCTCTGCGTTGCTTCTGCTAGCTGTCGCTTGCGTATTGCTTGCCCAGCTCACCTCTGTGTCAGTTGCGGCTTGCTTCAGCGCTTGCTGCGGCTTGTTGGAGCGCGTGGTGCCCATCGTCGAAATCGACGGGGGAACTGTCGTGTGTGTGTGTGTGTGTGTGTGTGTGTGTGTGTGTGTGTGTGTGTGGGGGGGGTATGGGGTGTCCAGCTGGGGGTTGAACGTGAAGGTCGTGGCAGATCGCATCATCTTCCTCGCTTAGGTGGTGGCTGCGCCTAGCGTCCCTGGCTGGCATCCAACTCTCACTTGTGGCTCCCCGGAGCTAGGCTTTGCCTGGCGGCCACCCCCCGGCTCCCCGCCTCGATCAGCGGGCTAAACCAAGTGAGGGTCTCCGGTGTGTGTGCCCCCACGCCCGGTATGTCCCCGGGTTGCAGCGGTAAGCATCCTAGTAGACGTAGTTGGTGAAAGGACGCTACTTACTGTAAACGATACCTTGTCTGTTTGAACTTTACTGTTTACTTTCCTCGCTTGTTTACAGTCTTGCTACACCTGCTACATCTAGTTTATCGTATTACTTTTCTGTTTGCCATTTGTTATACGTTACTTTGCCTGATAATTCTAGTGTTGACTCTACAACCATGCCTATACCATTCCATCACCGTGCTCTTAAAGTGACCTTATTCCACCGTAGCGATTCCTACTCAAATAGTAGTCCTACCGCCATGACTAGCACTCTTAGTCCTCACAGAGTTTGCCTGCGCAGTAGCATCAATAACCCCTTACACGTAGCAGCAATTCTACCCTAAGTCAGATGCCGTAGCACATGTAAGACATAGCCCCTTTCACCGCTACTGCTACTAAGATAATTACTGCTGCTCCCACCCCCTCATTCCCAAATGCTCCCCCCCCCTAAAAGTCCTCAGCTAAGCTGAAGGCAGGCTCACAGCCAAGTGGTCGTTCGGCACCAAAACACTCGCGGCCCATGGTGCAGTTCGGCAGCAGTTGTGGGTGACCGGCAGTCCCTTTGTGGAGTAGCGCTGCCGCCCCTCGCGAGAGGGTTGATGGACCTAGAAAAGGTGGACTCCAAACACGCTGGGTTGCGACATCTGCCAGTTGACCGTGGCTGACAGAATGCAAACACGCGGTCGAAACACTACAAACGCAAATCAAAACTTCTCTCTTCCCCACCCTCCCTCTAACCCGTTTCCTTCCCGCAGGACAGCTCCCAGAGCTCACAGGACGACAGCTCAGGGAGCTCAGGTAAGTCCTATCACCTTCGGTGCTTGGAATGTTCGTTCCCTTTTAGATAACCCGAGGAGCATCCGACCAGAACGGAGAACAGCGCTCATCGCCCGGGAGCTGGCGCGCTTCAAGGTGGACATCGCCGCACTCAGTGAAACCCGCTTCTCCGGTGAAGGTTCCATAGAAGAGGTGGGTGCCGGCTACACCTTCTTCTATGTGGGCCGTCCGACGGCAGAGCGACGCGAGGCCGGCGTCGCCTTTACCATCCGGAAGGACATCGTGGGACGACTACCCTGTACGCCGCAAGGTATCAACGAACGCCTGATGAGTCTCCGCCTGCCTCTCTGGGGTGGCAAATTCGCCACCATCGTTAGTGTCTACGCTCCTTCGATGACCAGCTCTGACGAGACAAAGAACAAGTTCTACGAGGATCTGCACGCCCTCCTGGCCTCTGTGCCGAAGGCGGATGAGTTGGTAGTCCTCGGTGACTTCAATGCCCGCGTCGGCACAGACCACGCCGCCTGGAGAGGAGTGCTCGGACCCCACGGCCTCCGAGGACTCAACGACAATGGCCTACTCCTCATTCGTACCTGCGCGGTGCACCATCTCATACTGACCAACACCTACTTCAGCCAACCGCT
>JAYGXS010002208.1:550-11015 GCA_036362985.1 Ligula intestinalis | reverse complement strand
GAAACTATATCTGGTGATAATTCGAAGGCATGAATCTTCAGCTCGTCAAGCTTTGAAAGCATACTCTGTGCATTTGTGTACATGAAAGTTAACTTTCTGTTTGCTCGAGAATTTGTTACAGTCAGGTTCTCCCCGCCCCTTTCCGGGTCGACTGTGCGGTCATCCGGGGAGGACCTTTCCTGAGGGAGAACAGTGGACGATGGATCACTTGGTTGTTCTAAATAACCAAATGTTTTTCCCCTTCGTTCTGCCTCTGTATGTTTTTCGATTGGGCTCAATCCTCCCTCTACTGAGCCGACTGTGTGGTTATCCGGAACGGACCTATCCAAGGTGAGAACAATGGACGTTGAATCACTTGGTTGTTGTAAATAACCAAGTTTTGTTCGCCCTTGCTGGCCCGCTCCCTCTTTTCGGAAACAAGTTGACGACGTTTGTTCCGTTCTGCAGCTGAGAACTCCTGTTGAAAAAAAACTCCCGGGTCAGAGTCTTTTATTTTAAAACGCCTAGATAGAATGAGCTTGGCGTCTTGGCTTCTTGTCATGACCACTTTCAGAGGTCTGGGACGTGCCGTTCCAGTTGGGCTCTCAGGCCGTTTGCCAAGGCGGAAGGCCTTTTCGCACTCTAATGGTACATTGGGTCCCAGCATTTTGTTCATAAGGCCATGGAAGAGCTGGACATCTGCGGAATGCCGGTCCATGGGAGTGGCTGCGGTTGATTCCGTTAATCCCTGTATGATGATGCTGGCTTCTCTCTTAGTGCCATTTTTCTTGCCTACGACACTGTCGCTTGCTTGCTCGTTAACAGCTCTTGTGCTGCTATTGTGACCATCTTGTGTGCGACCGGACTCTATGGTTGATGTGCTGCCCTCGTTTTCTACTGTGGGCTTCAGGCTCTGGCCTGCGACACTGTCACCCACTTTCTGGTTAATAGCAGTACTGGCAGTGGATTCCGGTAGACCTGGTATTACGAAACTTTTGCCCCTATCGGTGACTTTCTGCGTCCCCTCTACGCCGTCGGTCACTTCTTGATGCAACACTTTCGTGTTTTCCTTCGTGTCTTTGCTGACGGCAGCCTGTACTTTACGTGGCAAACCAATCGTGTTTTTGTTGTTTACGGCGAGATTGTTTAAACTCGCCTCAGCGGTGGCTAATTGGTCAACTGTGGGGGCCTTAACCGTAAGTATGGACTCCCTGGTATCTGTCTCCGCGGCAGCCTGCACTTTACGGGGCAAACCAATCGTGTTTTTGTTATCTACGGCGAGATTGTTTAAACGCGTCTCAGCGGTGGCTGATTGATCAACTGTGGGGGCGTGCACTGTAAGTATGGGCTCCCTCGTTTGTTTTTCGGCGGCTTCCTTCGCTTTCATCGCTTTGTGTGCATCGGACCGCAGTTGTCTCGGTTCAAATACTGTCTCTTTTTCTTCTCCCAGCTCTTCTCCGATCCCCTTTCGTGCAATTTCACTAGTTTTGACCTGTAAAGAGGGTGAGACTGGTTGGTCAGGTAGACGCTTCCCTCTTCTCCTGGCCGTTTTGATGATCCCAGAACCTGAACTTTCTTGGGACGGTAGATTAGGGCTTGTTTGTGTTTGCTTTTCTTCAGTTTTAATCGCGCTTGGACCGATTGGCTGGTGCCTGGTAGCGACTTCCGTCAAGACGGATTCTAGCTGCTGATTTCCACTGGTTTCATCTAGCGGCTTTAATGTGCCATTCTTGAGCAACCATGTGATAACATCCCCTAGTAAATCTATACGTGACTCCAATTTTGATATTTTCGGGCAATGTTTGCAATGTTCGCATGCCGTCGGGAAATGCGTGTCATCCGTGTCACTGTTCTTACCCTTATGTGAATTGTGCGAGGTGGTCATAGTGGCCGTAGGGATTATACCCTTGTCTCTTATGTCGCACTGCTTGTCACACGGGACAGTTTGGTCGTGGAGTTCGTTGGCAGAATTTATCGTGTTAACACTGTCAATGCACATAACTTTCTGTGAGCCGCGTAGCTGGGTTGCAGTGGCTGGGATAGTTTGTATCGTGTCAACTCTGTCAATGCACTTAGCTTTCTGTGAGTCGCAAAGCTGGGTCGCAGTGGCCGAGCGGCTAAGACGTTCGCCTCCTAAATCGAAGGTCGAGGGATCGACGCCGGCTTCCGAAAGGGCTTTTTTTCCATCCACAATTTGGTCGTGGACTTCTAAGTTCTGCATGCTAAAACTTTAGCTCAAACGTTATACTTATAAACTATTGCGGCGTCGGTCAGACTAGACGTATCAGCAACCGAGAAAGTGTAGTCTAATAGTTACTACCAGGGAGTATATTGACGTAAGGAAAATACAAACGATAGGGTGTCCTTAATTATATGAATAAAGTTTTCTAGCGATTATACACCGAGATAGTGAAGTCTAATAGTTGCCAACTGGTACTAATTTGGGCTGAAAAAAGCAAGATATAAACTGATAAGGTGGCCTTTACTTAGATAATTATAGTCTTATAGTAATTATACACAGCAGTTTATAAATATAACGACTTAGCCTGTCCATGGATACTCCTCAGAACCCTGACGAGACTGATTGGGACAATTAGACTATGTAGGCCGAGCCAATATTTCCAGTGATATGCCCGATTTGGAGAAGAGTTCCTCGTCGAGCAGTGGGGGTATCGAAGGAAATTGGACGGAAGATTGTTTAGAATAATAGGTTTTTTGATTCAATTTTTGCCCAAAGACGGTATCTTTCTGTATAAAACTTGAAATATAATCGCCTTGGTTTTGCTCGAAAATTCAAACCGCGCGGGAGTATGGTATAACATCATTGTCATATAGAATTCACACTACTTGTAAAGCTACTTCTTTGTAGAATGGACATTTCCGTGGTTATTTCGCGGCAGTTGATTGTCTTCGACGAAAATTTTCATCGAACTCTAGGGTCTGACCCTTAAAAGTCATGTCCCGTCCACCTACTTCCATGTCATGCACCTAATTATTTCCGCGATTATTTCCTTGATAATTATCTGGAGGTCATATACTAGAAACCGCATAGAGAACGTTGGGGGCCTACTGAAAAGGCGAACACCTCGTTGCTGTATCATGCAGTAGCAGAAACATCGGCGAAACACGTGTCTGGGCTTTAAGCAAGTATCTTTGCGGAAGTATGGTATAAATTCATTGTCATATAGCATGTAAACTACTTGTAGTGCTAATCCTTTGTAGAATGGAAATTTCCGTGGTTATTCCGCAGCAGTTGATTGTCTTCGACGAAAATGTTCACCTAACTCTAGGGTCTGACCCTTAAAAGTCATGTCCCATCCACCTACTTCCATGTCATGAACCTAATAATTTCCGCGATTATTTCCTTGATTATTATCTGGAGGTCATATACTAGAAACCACACAGAGATAGTTGGGGGTCTGCTGAAGAGCCAAACCCCTCGTTGCTGTATCATGCAGTAGCAGAAACATCGGCGAAACACGTGTCTGGGCTTTAAGTTAGTATCTATGCGTAAGTATGGTATAACATCATTGTCATATAGAATTCACACTACTTGAAGTGCTACTCGTTTGTAAAATGGACAGTTCCGTGGTTATTTCGCTGCAGTTGATTTTCTTTGACGAAAATATTCATTGCTCTCTAGGGTCTGACCCTTAAAAGTCATGTCCCATCCACCTACTTCCATGTCATGCACCTAATTATTTCCGCGATTATTTCCTTGATAATTATCTGGAGGTCATATACTAGAAACCGCATAGAGAACGTTGGGGGCCTACTGAAAAGGCGAGCACCTCGTTGCTGTATCATGCAATAGCAGAAACATCGGTGAAACACGTGTCTGGGCTTTAAGCTAGTATCTATGCGTAAGTATGGTATAACATCATTGTCATATAGAATTTACACTACTTGTAAGGCTACTCGTTTGTAGAATGGACATTTCCGTGGTTATTCCGCGGCAGTTGATTGTCGTCGACGTAAATATTAATCGAACTCTAGGGTCTGACCCTTAAAAGTCATATCCCATCCACCTACTTCCATGTCATGCACATAATTATTGCCGCGATTATTTCCTTGATAATTATCTGATTGTCATATACTAGAAACCGCATAGAGAACGTTGGGGGCCTACTGAAAAGGCGAACACCTCGTTGCTGTATTATGAAGTAGGTGAAACATCGGCGATACTTGTGTCTGGGCTTTAAGCTAGTATCTATGCGGAAGTATGGTAAAACATCATTGTCATATAGAATTCACACTACTTGTAGTGCTACTCGTTTGTAGAATGGAAATTTCCGTGGTTATTTCGCGGCCGTTGATTGTCTTCGACGAAAATGTTCATCGAACTCTGGGGTCTGACCCTTAAAAGTCATGTCCCATCCACCTACTTCCATGTCATGCACCTAATAATTTCCGCGATTATTTCTTTGATTATTATCTGCAGGTTATGTATGAAACAACATAGAGAACGTTGTGGGCCTACTGAAGAGCCGAAGCCCTCGTTGCTGTATCATGCAGTAGCAGAAACATCGGCGAAACACAAGTCTGGGCGTAAAGCTAGTATTAATGCGAAAGTATGGTAAAACATCATTGTCATATAGAATTCACACTACTTGTAGTGCTACTCGTTTGTAGAATGGACATTTCCGTGGTTATTCCGTGGCAGATGATTGCCTTTGACGAAAATATCCATCGAACTCTAGGGTCTGACCCGTAAAAGTCATGTCCCATCCACCTACTTCCATGTCATGCACGTAATAATTTCCGCGATTATTTCCTTGATTATTATTTGGATGTCATATACTAGAAACAGCAAATTGAACGTTGGGGGCCTACTGAAGAGCCGAACCCCTTGTTGCTGTATTATGAAGTAGGTGAAACATCGGCGAAACACGTGTCTGGGCTTTAAGCTAGTATCTTTGCGGAAGTATGGTATAACTTCATTGTCATAAAGCATTCACCCTACTTGTAGTGCGACTCGTTTGTAGAATGGAAATTTCCGTGGTTATTCCGCAGCAGTTGATTGTCTTGGACGAAAATGTTCACCTAACTCTAGGGTCTGACCCTTAAAAGTCATGTCCCATCCACCTACTTCCATGTCATGCACCTAAAAATTTCCGCGATTATTTCCTTGATTATTATCTGGAAGTCATATACTAGAAACCACATAGAGATAGTTGGGGGCCTATTAAAAAGGCGAACACCTCGTTGCTTTATCATGCAGGAGCAGAAACATCGGCGAAAAAAGGTATCTGGGCTTTAAGCTAGTATCTATGCGGAAGTATGGTATAACATCATTGTCATATAGAATTCACACTACTTGTAGTGCTACTCGTTTGTAGAATGGAAATTTCCGTGGTTATTCCGCAGCAGTTGATTGTCTTGGACGAAAATGTTCACTTACTCTAGGGTCTGACCCTTAAAAGTCATGTCCCATCCACCTACTTTCATGTCATGCACCTAATAATTTCCGTGATTATTTCCTTGATTATTATCTGGAGGTCATATACTAGAAACCACATAGAGATAGTTGGGGGCCTACTGAAAAGGCGAACACGTCGTTGCTGTATCATGCAGTAGCAGAAACATCGGCGAAACACGTGTCTGGGCTTAAAGCTAGTATCTATGCGTAAGTATGGTATAACATTTTTGTCACATAGAATTCACACTACTTGTAATGCCACTCGATTGTAGAATGGACATTTCCGTGGTTATTCCGCGGCAGTTGATTGTCTTCAACGTAAATGTTCATCGAACTCTAGGGTCTGACCCTTAAAAGTCATGTCCCATCCACCTTCTTCCATGTCATGCACCTAATTATTTCCGCAAATTTTTCCTTGATAATTATCTGGAGGTCATCTACTAAAAACCGCATAGTGAACGTTGGGGGCCTACTGAAAAGGCGAACACCTCGTTGCTGTATCATGCAGTAGCAGAAACATCGGCGAAACACGTATCTGGGCTTTAAGCAAGTATCTTTGCGGAAGTATGGTACAACTTTATTGTCATATAGCATTCACACTACTTGTAGTGCTACTCGTTTGTAGAATGGAAATTTCCGTGGTTATTCCGCAGCAGTTGATTGTCTTGGACGAAAATGTTCATCGATCTCTAGAGTCTGACCCTTAAAAGTCATGTCCCATCCACCTACTTCCATGTCATGCACCTGATAATTTCCGCGATTATTTCCTTGATTATTATCTGGAGGTCATATACTAGAAACCACATAGAGATAGTTGGGGGCCTATTGAAAAGGCGAACACCTCGTTGCTTTATCATGCAGTAGCAGAAACATCGGCGAAACACGTGTCTGGGCTTTAAGCTAGTATCTATGCGGAAGTATGGTATAACATCATTGTAATATAGAATTCACACTACTTGTAGTGCTACTCGTTTGTAGAATGGACATTTCGGTGGTTATTCCGCGGTAGTTGATTGCCTTTGACGAAAATATCCATCGAACTCTAGGGTCTGACCCGTAAAAGTCATGTCCTATCCACCTACTTCCATGTCATGCACCTAATAATTTCCGCGATTATTTCCTTGATTATTATTTGGATGTCATATACTAGAAACAGCAAAGAGAACGTTGGAAGCCTACTGAAGAGCCGAACCCCTTGTTGCTGTATTATGAAGTAGGTGAAACATCGGCGAAACACGTGTCTGGGCTTTAAGCTAGTATCTTTGCGGAAGTATGGTATAACTTCATTGTCATATAGCATTCACACTACTTGTAGTGCTACTCGTTTGTAGAATGGAAATTTCCGTGGTTATTCCGCAGCAGTTGATTGTCTTGGACGAAAATGTTCACCTAACTCTAGGGTCTGACCCTTAAAAGTCATGTCCCATCCACCTACTTCCATGTCATGCACCTAATAATTTCCGCGATTATTTCCTTGATTATTATCTGGAGGTCATATACTAGAAACCACATAGAGATAGTTGGGGGCCTACTGAAAAGGCTAACACCTCGGTGCTGTATCATGCAGTAACAGAAACATCGGCGAAACACGTGTCTGGGCTTAAAGCTAGTACCAATGCGTAAGTATGGTATAACATTTATGTCACATAGAATTCACACTACTTGTTATGCCACTCGATTGTAGAATGGACATTTCCGTGGTTATTCCGCGGCAGTTGATTGTCTTCAACGTAAATGTTCATCGAACTCTAGGGTCTGACCCTTAAAAGTCATGTCCCATCCACCTTCTTCCATGTCATGCACCTAATTATTTCCGCTATTATTTCCTTGATAATTATCTGGAGGTCATATACTAGAAACCGCATAGAGAACGTTGGGGGCCTACTGAAAAGGCGAACACTTCGTTGCTGTATCATGCAGTAGCAGAAACATCGGCGAAACACGTGTCTGGGCTTTAAGCAAGTATCTTTGCGGAAGTATGGTATAACTTCATTGTCATATAGCATTCACACTACTTGTAGTGCTACTCGTTTGTAGAATGGAAATTTTCGTGGTTATTCCGCAGCAGTTGATTGTCTTCGACGAAAATGTTCACCTAACTCTAGGGTCTGACCCTTAAAAGTCATGTACCATCCACCTACTTCCATGTCATGCACCTAATAAATTCCGCGATTATTTCCTTGATTATTATCTGGAGGTCATATACTAGAAACCACATAGAGATAGTTTGGGTCTGCTGAAGAGCAGAACCCCTCGTTGCTGTATCATGCAGTAGCAGAAACATCGGCGAACTACGTGTCTGGGCTTGTAGCTAGTATCTATGCGTAAGTATTGTATAACATAATTGTCATATCGAATTCACACTACTTGTAGTGCTACTCGTTTGTCAAATGGACATTTCCGTGGTTATTTCGCGGCAGTTGATTGTCTTCGACGAAAATGTTCATTGATCTCTAGGGTCTGACCCTTAAAAGTAATGTCCCATCCACCTACTTCCATGTCATGCACCTAATAATTTCTGCGATTATTTCCTTGATAATTATCTGGAAGTCATATGCTAGAAACCACATAGAGAACGTTGGGGCCCTACTGAAAAGGCGAACACCTCGTTGCTGTATCATGCAGTAGCAGAAACATCGGCGAAACACGTGTCTGGGCGTAAAGCTAGTATTAATGCGTAAGTATGGTAGAACATCATTGTCATATAGAATTCACACTACTTGTAGTGCTACTCGTTTGTAAAATGGACATTTCCGTGGTTATTCCGCGGCAGTTGATTGTCTTCGACGAAAATGTTCATCGATCAATAGGGTCTGACCCTTAAAAGTCATGTCCCATCCACATACTTCCATGTCATGCACCTAAAAATTTCCGCGATTATTTCGTTGATTATTATCTGGAAGTCATATACTTGAAGCCACATAGAGAACGTTGGGGGCCTACTAACGAGCCGAACCCCCGTCGTTTTTGTATCATGCAGTAGCGGAAACATCGGCAAGACACGTGTCTGGGCTTTAAGCTAGTATCCATGTGGAAGTATGGTATAACATCATTATCATAAAGAATTCACACTACTAGTAGTAAAACTCGTTTGTAGAATGGACATTTCCGTGGTAACACGGCGGCAGTTGATTTTCTTCGACGAAAATATTCATCGAACTCTAGGGTCTGACCCTTAAAAGTCATGTCCCATCCACCTACTTCCATCTCATGCACCTGATAATTTCTGCAATTATTTCCTTGATTATTATCTAGATGTCATATACTAGAAACCGCAAAGCGAACAATGGGGGCCTACTGAGGAGCCGAAACCCTTGTGGCTGTATTATGAAGTTGGAGAAACATCGGCGAAACACGTGTCTTGGCTTTAAGCTAGTATCTATGCGTAAGTATGGTATAACATCATTGTCATATAGAATTCACACTACTTGCTACTCGTTTGTAGAATGGACATATCCGTGGTTATTCCGCGGCATTTGATTGTCTTCGACGTAAATGTTCATTGAACTCTAGGGTCTGACCCTTAAAAGTCATGTCCCATCCACCTTCTTCCATGTCATGCACTTATAATTTCTGTGATTATTGCCTTGGTAATTATCTGGAGGTCATATACTTGAAACTGCATAGAGATAGTTGGAAGCCTAATGATAAGCCTAACCCCTCGTTGCTGTATCATGCAGCAGTTAAAACATCGGCGAAACACGTGTCTGGGCTTTAAGCTAGTATCTATGCGGAAGTATGGTATAACATCATTGTCATATAGAATTCACACTACTTGCTACTCGTTTGTAGAATGGACATATCCGTGGTTATTCCGCGGCATTTGATTGTCTTCGACGTAAATGTTCATGGAACACTAGGGTCTGACCCTTAAAAGTCATGTCCCATCCACCTACTGCCATGTCATGCAATAATTATTTCCGCTATTATTTCCTTGATTATTATCTGGAGGTCATATACTAGAAACCACATAAAGATAGTTAGGGGCCTGCTGAAGAGCCGAACCCCTCGTTTTTGTATTATGCAGTAGCAGAAACATCGGCGAAACACGTGTCTGGGCTTTAAGCTAGTATCTATCCGGGAGTATGGTAAAACATCATTGTCATATAGAATTCACACTACTTGTAGTGCAATTCGTTTGTAAAATGGACATTTCCGTGGTTATTTCGCGGCAGTTGATTGTCTTCGACGAAAATGTTCATCGATCTCTAGGGTCTGACCCTTAAAAGTCATGTCCCATCCACCTCCTTCCATGTCATGCACCTAATAATTTCCGCGATTATTTCCTTGATTATTATTTGGATGTCATATACTAGAATCCGCAAAGAGAACTTTGGGGGCCTACTGAAGAGCCGAACCCCTTGTTGCTGTATTATGAAGTAGGTGAAACATCGGCGAAACACGTGTCTAGGCTTTAAGCTAGTATCTATGCGGAAGTATGGTAAAACATAATTGTTATATATAATTCACACTACTTTTAGGGCTTCTCGTTTGTAGAATGGACATTTCCGTGGTTATTCCGTGGCCGTTGATTGTCTTCGACGAAAATGTTAATCGATCAATAGGGTCTGACCCTTAAAAGTCATAGCCCATCCACATACTTCCATTTCATGCACCTAAAAATTTCCGCGATTATTTCCTTGATTATTATCTGGAAGTCATATACTAGAAACCACATAGAGAACGTTGGGGGCCTACTGAAGAGCCGAACCCCCCTCGTTTTTGTATAATGCAGTAGCAGAAATATCGGCAAAACACGTGTCTGGGCTTTAAGCTGGTATCCATGCGGAAGTATTGTATAACATCATTGTCATATAGAATTCACACTACTTAATGTGATTCTCGTTTGTAGAATGGACATTTCCGTGGTTATTCCGTGGCAGTTGATTGTCTTCGACGAAAATGTTCATCGATCGATAGGGTCTGACCCTTAAAAGGCATGTCCCATCCACCTACTTCCATGTTATGCACCTTATAATTTCCGCGATTATTTTATTGATTATTATCTGGAGCTCATTTACCAGAAACTGCATAGATAACGTTGGGGGCCTACTGAAGAGCCGAACC